>CM075967.1:30637580-30796582 GCA_038048745.1 Coluber constrictor foxii
TTCCGTGGTCATGTGGCTGGCATGACTCAATGCCAAAGGCGCATGGAACGCTGTTCCCTTCCCACCAAAGGTGGTCCCTATTTTTCTACTTGCATTTTTTACCTGCTTTCGAACTGCTAGGTTGGCAGAAGCTGGAACAAGGAACGGGAGCTCACCCGTTATGCAGCACTAGGGATTCGAACCACTGAACTGCCGACCTTTTGATCGACAAGCTCAGCGTTCTTAGCCACTGAGCCACTGCGTCCCTCTTGGGAAAAGGTACCTCTTGTTTAATGGCCCCCAGAGAAAACGAACAACAGAGCCAAAGGAGGTTTTGCAGAAAGTCTGCAAAATAATAAAGAAGGCGGCCTCATCATTTTTCATGGCAAGTTGAGCCTCCTGCCTTCTATTCTTCACACCAAACTTCCTGTCTTCCCCAAAATAGCAATGGCGGTATAGCACTTAGAGTTACTTATTGTTCCATAATGCTTAACAGCACTTTCTGGGCAGTTTACAATATCAGCATGTTGCCCTCGACACAGTAGTGGGTTTCACTTACCTTCTCTACCGGTTTGGAACTGTGAGTGTGCACGCTTCGTTTGCTTGCATGTGGCACTTCTGTACATGCACATAACCATCTGCACATGTGCAGAGTGTCCGTGATGACATCCAGGGGGGTGGGAGGAGCCTCTCGCCACTGCCTCCACAATCTGGGTCCTCATTTTACTGACCTCGGAAGGTTGGAAGGCTGAGTCCCCTTTGAGACCCATCAGGATCGAACTCCAGACGGTGGGCAGAGTTACCCTGCGACACTGCATTCTAACCACTATGCCACCACGGATCCTAAGGATTACTTCACCAGCAATGTAGGTTTCCAAGAATAGGATTCCAAGAATAGGATCTTCTCAACTGTAGGCCTCTCAAATGGATGGATTGGTGATCTTTTCAGCATGAGGGACTCTTGTTAGATGCCAAAATATGAGATACGTGCGGGGCAAAGTTTTCAGATACTGCTTGGAAGTATTGTGGTAGAGCTATAGATTCCAATCTACTACATCAGGAGTCTCCAACCTTGGCAACTTTAAGACTTGTGGACTTCAACTTTCAGAGTTAAACTTGGCCATATTGTAAATTCTGCAAGAAATAGTTTTTTGGGGCTTTATTTAATCCCCAGAAAAGATTCTGAATCCCAAAACAACAAGCGAGCTCTGGGAGAGGCTTCCAGAATGGAAACAGACTCATCCCTCTTCATCAGCAGAACCTGGATTGTATGTTGACTTCTCCAGATCTTGAGCTGTTTCCCCAAAGACCTTCATGGGTCCACAGGCAATAGAGGTTAATGACCACAATCTTTGCAGTAAAACAGAACTCTTTCCCGGTTGAACAATGTATGACAGGAAGCAGCTTGAGGCAAATATTTGTAATCGTTCCAAGCGGAAAGCGAAATGCAGAGGGGACTGACACTCTTGACTGACAGACAAGAGTGAGAACGGTGGAGGAAGGGGAGATGACTGAGGGCAGGTTGGGAAACTGGGTGTTATGAAACTGTGTTGCTCCACAGGGAAGGCATTGAGATGTGCATTTATACCCCAATGAGAGAAAGGCCTTGAGGGTGGGAGGATAATTGGAATTATCTCACAACAAGCCTGTTTTTCTGGGTGACATTGTTTGGGATGATGGCCACAATGGCTGTGGGACCCATTCTTTCATTTCTCCTTCCCCATCTTCTCAACTGTAGGCCTCTTTAATGGATGGATTGGTGATCTTTTCAGCATGAGGGATTCTTGTTAGATGCCAAAATATGAGATACATGCAGGACAAGGTTTTCAGATACTGCTTGGAAGTATTATGGTTGAGCTACAGGTTCCAATCTACTACATTAGGAGTCTCCAACCTTGGCAACTTTAAGACTTGTGGACTTCAACTCTCAGAGTTCCTCAGCCAGCAAAGCTGGCTGAGGAACTCTGGGAGTTGAAGTCCACAAGTCTTAAAGTTGCCAAGGTTGGAGACCCCTGATCTAGCTCAGTGTTTCTCAAACTTGACAACTTTAAGACAGGTGGATGTGTCTTAAGTCCATCTGTCTTAAAGTTGCCAACTTTGAGAAACACGAATCTACAACAATGTGATTTGACAGATGCGCCTATCTTAAATTGGGAACCATCTTATGAAGATCATCTCAAAAGTGCTTTTCTTTCTTTACTTGACTTTCTGGTTTTTTCTTTGAAGACGTTTCTCTTCTCATCCAAGAAGTTTCTTCAGTTCTGACTGGATGGTGGGGAATGGAAGGATTTATGTTCCTGGAGGATTTATGTTCCTGGAGTACAGGGGTTGGATTCCAAAAGTGCCATTGGCATGTCTGACGGGAAGCCCCAGACTTGAGGGTTGTAGAAGAAGGAGGAGAAGCAGAGGATGTGAGGAGAAGGAGAAGAGGAAGGCGTTCTCCACTGCTTGCCTACACTTGCTCCTCACGGCACCATCCAGGCTTCAAAATGATCTGTATTGATCTCTGCCAGGGCCAGTTGGGGCCTCACTCAACTGTCCTTGAACAGGAACAAACAAGCAAGGCCATAAATGAGCTGTTTGCTCTGCTGGGAGCAGGCAGGCTGTGGTCTCTTGTGGGGAAGAAAAACCAGGCCCAGATTTGGTTTCAATCTTCTGCCCTCAAGTTGTCTTTTAGTCATGTTGGCTAGGAAACAGGATATTTCTAATTACTGCAATCTCCTCCTGTTTAACCCAAGATTGGGCCTCATGAAACACTCAACATTGTTCATCCCAAAGCTAACAGCACCTAGTTTGAAATGGGTCTTCCATTGTGGCTGAATTATCACCACCATGCATTAACTTGGAAAACGATCTGCCCCAGCTTAAAGATGGAGACTCATGGAGAGATTTAAACACCAAAAGCAGCCATTAGAGTTGAATAGTTATGAATAAGAACGCAGACAAGGGAGAATGCTACAGATTTAAATATATCTGGAAGCGCTGCCAAGAATCCCTTTCAAACTCTAATGAACCACTTTTTATTCTTTTGTACCTGAAGATACTGTTGGAGAGATAAATCCGAAAAGAGGAAGCTAAATCCATCCAAAAAGCTTAATGAAAACCTGCCAGCCAAAATAGGGGTCTCTGAGGAACAGAGCCAAGGAAGGTAATGATCTGCCCCCTACTTGGAGGGGCTCCAAAGTCCTTGAAAATGATGAAATGTAGGGAATTAAGCTGCTTGCGGCCCCAAAGATTAGCAAGGAATTCCTTCTAACGATGGAAAACTTCCATTTCACCCTCCCACCCAACTCCCTCGTTGCTCTTCAACCAGTGGAGCATGAATAAAGCACAAGAACAATACATTTTGCATCTTAACCGTCCAATTCTAGTCCAATCCTTTGCTCAAGCAGGAGATCCTTCACCAGGGGTCAGCAACCCGCGGCTCTGGAGCCACATGTGGCCCTTTCATCCCTCTGCTGCGGCTCCCTTTTGCTAATCGGCTCCGCAATTGATAGGGCTTTTGATTAGGACAGGTAGAGGTAGGACAGGTAGACAGGTAAAAGGATGCCACGCTAAGAGGAGACTCTATGGTGGGGGAACCGACTTCCAGTTGGCAGAGGAAAAAGGACGCTGCGCTAGGAGGAGACTCTATGGTGGGGGAACCGGACTTCTGGTCAGCTCCAGAATTGAATGGGGGCTTCCGGTTAGGACTTTTGTAGCTCTTTGAGTGTTTAAGGTTGCCGACCTCTCTTCTACACCATTCCAGACAAATGGCTCTCCAGTTCTTTCTTAAAAGCCTCCAGTGATGGAGGACCCACGACTTCTGGAGACAAGTTGTTCCACAGGTTAATTGTTCTCACCATTAGGAAATTTCTCCTTAGTTCGAGGTTGCTTCTCTCCTTAGTTTCCATCCATTGCTTCTTGTCCTGCCCTCAGGTGCTTTGGAGAATAGGTTGACCCCCCTCTTCTTTGTGGTAGCCCCTCAAATATTGGAAGATGCTATCGTGTTGCCCCTAATCCTTCTATTCACTAGACTAGACATACCCAGTTCAGGGGTGGGTTCTAATTTTTTTTTACTACTGGTTCTGTGGGTGTGGCTTGATGGTCATGTGACAATTATTTAGGATTTAGCAGAGGTACTCGTCTACCAGGCTTTTAACTGCTTGCAAAGCTGTATCGATCTATCCATTTATTTTTGCAGGCACTGGTCTACCCATTTATTTTTGCAGGCACCGGTCTACTCATTTGTTTTCTTTTAACACTGATCAGCTGTAGGGCGAGCCCTGTGGCAAGAGTTTAAAGAGTTTTTTTTCCCCTCTAGCCATCAGCTGGGACTCAGGAGGCAGCAATAGATTGGGGGTGGGGTCAAATAAAAGGTAAGAATAATGCGGGGGGTGAGGGGGGGGGGCAGAACCGGTTCGATGACGTCATATCGTCACCGCTACCAGCTCGGCGGAACCGGGTGAAACTGGGAGGAACCCACCACTGACCCAATTCCTGCAACCATTCTTCATATCTTTTAACCTCCAGCCCCTGAATCATCTTCGTTGCTCTTCTCTGCACTCTTTCCAGTCTCTTCATCTTTTGTTTAATATGGTGACCAAAACTGGCAGATTAAACCCTCGACTGTCCATTTGCTGTTGGGGAAGTCTTATCCACCTCTACTTCTTTAGATACCAGTCTGTCTACAGTTCTAGAGCTGGGTCCTACATTAGCCAGCAAAAAGCTGAAATAAAGACAAAGGACTATCAATGCGGCAGTAAGGTCGGAGAGGAATTCGGGCCAGCGCTTCGGGTGCCAAATTTCTTTACTCATAAACCCATCTCTGCAAAAATTTGCATGGGGGAAAAAAAAACACGCCTAAGAATATTTATATCATATTTTAATACATATTTAATAATGTTTCCACTTCCAAAATGCATATTTAAATGCACTTTAGGTTATGCTTGCACAGCAGGGTTTGCTACTTTATCAAGTTATGGTCTGCATATTAATTCAAGAAGCGCAGATCAGAATATTTTGTATGACGTTGGGCCAGGACGGGATCGCTCCCATGTCCTTTCTGGAGCCTGCGGAGAAGCAGAATGGATGCAGAGCATCTGTGAGCTCAGACACAGCATTTAGGATTATTTATTATTTATTTATTATTTGTTAGTTCGATTTATATGCCGCCCTTCTCCGGAGACTCAGGGCGGCTTACAATGCGTTAAGCAATTTAATTTATTTATTTTAGTTCCTTATAACTTTTGTATTCTATGTATTTTAATTTTTTGGCTGTTCACCGCCCTGAGTCCCTCTTGGGAGATAGGGCGGTATATAAATCTGAAATAAACTAAACTAAACTAAACTAAACTTCATACTTTTGTATATACCTGCTTAGTAGGGCTTTGCCCCCCCCCCAAAGCGGTGTTCTTTTTTATACAAAGTCAGCTTATTGCCCCCACAATCCGGGTCCTCATTTTACCTAAGGATGGAAGGCTTGATGGATGGATTCCTAGCTTCAAAGAGGAACTTTGCCACCCAAGAGTCAAAGATGCCATATATATGTTTTTCATTTTGCAACAATAATCAGACATTTCTGCAACTGAGCCCAGACATTTAGAGAATGATAGAATGTGATGAACAAAGGCAGTTGAAATCCTTGCTAATAGTCTGAGAAGCAGCCAAAAGAGAGACAATTCTATTGAAAAACTGGCCGGATGTCTTCTTAAATTAACTCTTTTTCTCCTCAACTTCCAAACAGGTTTGCTTGCTGGTGCCAAGATCATCATATTCACATTTTTCTTCGGTAATCTCTGCCTTTTGTGGGCTCTGCTTTTTCATTACAAATTTCTTTAACATTTTTTTAATCTTTCTTTTCACCGGCTGGCGTTATTTTTGAGGATGACATTTTCCCAAAGATTAGAAATGAGAATCTGGCAAGGAATGGGTTGGGGTTTTTTTTGCAAGCGTCGAGTTCACTGAGTAATAACAGTTTCGCTCCACAAAGAAAAGTAAATACTTTGGGGGCCTCACCTTTAAGAAGGTATTTTGCTAACAACACCCCAAAGGGTTGCAAATTAAAAATCCTGCATTGATTGTAGATTGGGGAAATGAGTTTTGTTATGGAAGAAGAGGTTCCTCTTTTCATACCTAATTATCTCTGATAAATTTGCACCCTTGTGAACAGGAGATGTAAATTGTTGAGAGTTTATAGCTTTGTGTAATAACCACGAGGTGATAATTTGGCAGATGTGCAGTCCCGATCCCAAAAATGACCAGGGAAGGAGAAAATGTTTCAGGAACAAAAACAGAATACTTGGCTCACACCACGCAGAAAATCATGGTTTTCTTAACTATGGTTTACCAGATAAACTACAGTGGTAGGGCTTCCCATAGCATATTAGGTCATTAATCATGGTTTACAGGACATAGAGGCTGGGTTTGTATATCATAAAAAGCTAAATCGCAGCAACTATTAATCTATCAAAATATGGCAAAAGCAGACCATAAACTTGAAAGCAATTGCAGAAATAGAGATGTAATATTAACTTTTGTTTTTAAATTGCTTTCCTCATTTGCTGGGTGTTTAGCTTTGATCACTTGGCAGTGGGGTTTGACTACAGCTCCCATCACTCTCAGTAAAACCTAGTTTCTATAATAGAGTAATAATAACTGGGTAACTACCCAACTCCCGTAATTATTATGAATGGAGGCAATAATAACATCAACTCACTGTTTTTTGCAGTCAAAGACCAGAGACCATCTAATAATGAATATTTTGACCAGATGCATCATAATAATAAGACAATAAGATAAGATGATAAGGCTGTCAGGCCGGAAAGCCATCTTTTGCATTGGGCCTTCAGGCCTGCCATATTTCCTACTGTGAGAAACTGGGAGGGGGATTGTATGGAGCAGGGGTGATATATAGTCATAATAACATTCCTTTCTCAGAGAGTCAAGGACATCTTACCCTGCACTTGGAGTCACGTGACTGGGAGGCATCTCCAGTTGGGAGGGTGCTTTGATTGGACCATGTGATGGACATCTGGGTGCTGGGGATGGGCGTGGACTTTCGTTTGGGTTGGGAAAACCTGGAAGCTTTCGGATTTGGGTTTTCCCAGATGTGCCAATATGACATCTCTAATAGAATGGAAGTTTGAGAAAATTCAAGTCTTGGAGTCTTATTTCATTGGGGGTGTTACTTGGAACAAGGCAAGATGATGGTAAGATAAGATGAGAAGTGATGAGATGAGATGAGATGAGTTGGGGAGATGGGATGAGAAGAGAAGAGAAGAGAAGAGAAGAGAAGAGAAGAGAAGAGAAGAGAAGAGAAGAGAAGAGAAGAGAAGAGAAGATTATTGTCTATTTTTTTTCTGTGAACACATTGGCACCTATTAAAAAATGAAATTTTGATGCACTCCCATGCACATACATATGCCATACACACACACACACATATTAATCACAGTCCATTTTGAATGCCTAGTGGAAAAAAGAGTCTTGAGAATTCACAAGGTCAATTCTAGATGGCACAAAGCTATTACAGAATCCAGATGTTCTTCTTCGGATACCGTGATGCCCCTCCCTCCCCTAGAAGGTAACAAGGACACCCAGTCATGGAGAGGATATGTAGCAACCCAGACTATACTTGGGGACCCTGCTCGAGCTCTATGCCATGCCCTGGATGGCATAATGCAACTGAATGTTGGGGCAGAAACATTTGCAAGCTTCCCAGGGCCTCTCTGGGGCTTTGCTCATCTAACAGAACTTCCCCGGTTCTCTAAGCCGCTGCCTTAAATTTCCGAAACCCTTTGCGACAGCCGAAGCGTGAATCAGCCCATCAGCAATTCTGATGCATGCCTGTGAAAAGCCAAACTTCGGGCAGTTGTAAGCAAACAAGCTACAGGCAGCAGATATTAATTTTTGTAGACATAAAATGGCTGTGAAAGAACCTCAGCCTGGGAGGGGAGGAAAAAAAATCATTGCAGGGACTGAGCAAATATGGGAATATGCATTTGGAGAAGGAAATAGACCAGCTAGGGATACATAAAGCAATGAAAACCCCCTCGGATATTTTTTCAAGGGGGAAAAAATATCATTATTTAATGCTGAGAGGTACTGTAGCAGCCTTGCTCGATTCTTGCCTCTGAGAGAGGGGGAAGTAATTCACGGGGGTGCCTGAGAATATTCATCCAGATGCCGAGTAAACCGGCTTTAGCTTCTGTTTTTTGTTTGCTTGGCAAATACAGCAAGAGCGGCGTTGAGATCCAGGGATCCTTCGTGAAAAAGCAGCCTTAGATTAAAAAGTGGCTCTAATTTTACAAATCTGCCTATTGTCAAGGGACCTTGGCTTCAACACACAGTGACAGCAGCATGGCCATCAGGAAATGTTCCCCTCTTTATCTCAATAAAAGAAAGGTGGGAAGGGATGGGGCTGGTTGATGTGTTCCAGGGTTAATTTAATCTGCGTTCGTATTTCCAGAATTCGGCTTGGAGTCCTGCCTTCTCATGGACTCTCCCCGCCCCTAAAGGCTTGGCTTCCCTTTGCAAGCTCAAAGCATCTGTAGGAGGACGAATGCAGAGGCCAACTGTTGGGCCTTTTGCTGCCCTTAATGCAGGAAGCTGGGTCTCTGGAATGTTCTCCTCTGCCTTACATGTAGGCCATCAATAGCCCAGATCTTCTTTGCTGATCATCCTCCAGGTAGCCATGGAAAATTGGTTTCTGACATCTGGAAACCCATTTGCCAGGTGGAGGGTCCAGCAGCATCCTTTCCCCCCTCACTCCAGGGGACTCTAACTATGACCAGGGCTGGATAAATAGATAGATAGATAGATAGAAAGATAGATAGATAGATAGATAGATAGATAGATAGATAGATAGATAGATAGATAGATAGATAGATAGATAGATAGATAGAAGTTAGGTAGGTAGGTAGGTAGGTAGAAGATGGATAGATAGATAGAAGATAAATAGATAGATAGATAGATAGATAGATAGATAGATAGATAGATAGATAGATAGATAGATAGATAGATAGATAGATGATAGATAGATAGAAGTTAGGTAGGTAGGTAGGTAGGTAAGTAGATAGATAGATAGAAGATGGATAGATAGATAGAAGATATATAGATAGATAAATAGATAGATAGAAAGATAGAAAGAAGATGGATGGATGGATGGATGGATAGATAGATAGATAGATAGATAGATAGATAGATAGATAGATAGATAGATATAGAAAGATGGATGGATGGATAGATAGAAGATAGATAGATAGATAGATGATGGATAGATAGATAGATAGAAAGAAAGATAGAAAGAAGATGGATAGATAGATGGATAGATGGATGGATGGATGGAATGATAGATAGATAGATAGGTAGATAGAAAGAAGATGGATGGATAGATGGATGGACAGACAGACTTCTTTCCTCTCAACTTTCCATTAATCAGGTTCTGTTTTTCTTCAAAAGCTGATGGGAAAATGCGGATTTTGTTTCCCAAAATCTTCTGTAGACCTCCATCCTGCCATCCAGGTAGGAAGGAGACAGATGGCACTTGTGGGAAAAACCAACCACAATTATTTCCTAGAGAAACTCTGACCTAGAGAACTTTTTTTTTCTGAGGAAAGAAAGCAGTCCGACAGAAAAGTTTTAGTCAGCAGAGCTGTGGGAAAATCAGCACAAAGTGCCCCAGGCGGAAAACCAAACTTTGCAAATGTAGCAGGTCAGCTATTTAATGATACAGCATCTTCACACCTTACAGCTTCCTTCCTAGTCCTTTCAGGATCATTCAAAGGAATCACTTGCTAGGCAACTCTTAGTGTGTGTGTGGTGTGTGTGTGTGTGTGTGTGTGTGTGTGTAAGCCTACATTTGTGTGCTCAGGAATTGGTGAATGAGGTCCACATAGACCAGTTTTGTTTCTTCAGTACCAACATGATGCATCCAATAAAGTTTTACTTTTGGGAATTCAATTCTCCCAAGACACTTCACTCCCCCTCCGCCCATTTTTAATAGTTTGGTGATAAGCAGGGCTATCTGTGCGAATGAGGGGATGAATTGGCAGTAAAAAATGGTGAAGTTGCTTTCTGCTCCAAGGGGCTTCAAACTCTAGAATGGACTTTCTGTCACCGCAGTTCAACAGGGCAGGCTGGACTCAGGAATTGACCCACCGTGGACTTGCCCAAATTCTAAGCCACATTGACCTCTGTAGAAAGTCAGCCGCTCTCGTCGTGCCGAAATCGGTTCAAAGGGATACTAAATTTGCGAGCCTTAATGAGGAGCTCCTGGCTCTTGAATTGCAACACCTCAAACGCTAACCGTGGGAAGTTGTCATCCAATTTGATCTGGCCACAGAATCCCCAGTAGATTTACCTCCAGATGTATTTTTCTGCTTCCGACAACTTCGTTTTAACTCAGGCTCTGGCAAAAACCCAATGGAAAAAAAATTCAATGAAAACTGTATTCTAATTGTCATCTGGGCCGGCCCCCCTGAGGATGTGTTCAACAGCTTTTTGTACTGAAAGATGATAGTTAACTGCTGTAAGCTTCATGTTACTATATTCTCTCTCTGTGTTTCTCTCTCTCCTCCCCCACCTCTTTCTGTCTCTCTGTCTCTCAGTCTTTATCTCTCTGTCTCTCTCTTTATCTTCCTGTTTCTCTCTCTCTGTTTCTCTCTCTCTCTCTCTCTCTCTCTCTCTGTCTCTCTCTCTCTCAGTCTGTCTCTCTCTCTCTCCCTGTCTCTCTCTCTCTCTCTCTCTCTGTCTCTTCCTGTTTCTCCCTGTGTGTCTCTCTCTCTCTCAGTCTCTCAGTCTCTGTCTCTATCTCTCTCTCTGTCTCGTCCTGTTTTTCTCTGTTTCTTTCTCTCTCTGTGTGTGTGTCTCTTTCTCTCAGTCTCTGTCTCTCTTTCTCTGTCTCTTCCTGTTTCTCTCTCTCTCTCTCTCTCTCTCTCTCTCTCTCACACACACACACACACACACACACACACACACACACACACAAGCACAGAGAGAGGTTTTTGTTTGCCGAAGCCTCTGGCTAAAACAATCTGCTTTTTGTCAAGGATTGAGAAAGAGGAATTGTTAGTACAGGAACAGAGGCTGTCAATTTCCAACCCCCTCCCCTCCCCCTGTGCAGTCAAAATCCTGGGATCTGGGATATGAGAAGCTGCAAATGAGGCACACAAGGAGCACCAGAATGGATGCACACTCTGGGTAACAACCAAGAATTGCTCACTAGAGTGCTGACTTGCCACAGCAAGGGCTGTGATAACAAAACATCAACCGGACATCCAGGACTGGACAGCACCTTTCCCATGCATGGCCAAGTGCACCCATCATTCTAAACTAGCATTTCAAAAATTAAAAGCGAGTCCTGGTTTTCGCATGATCAAGGAAAGCGTGATCAAGAGATCATGAAAAAAATTGAGCATAGTCAAGAGATCACGTCAAAATTAAGCAAGGCGCAGCACAGCTGCACACTGTGTTCACTTATTAACTGCCTCTTCTCAACGGAAAAGAGCCAACAATGATTCTCAAGGGAGTTGTGATCGAAGTCCCTCCGCACAGGGGAATTGTGTGTTGTACTGAGTCTTTTGATTGCATACAACATGTTACAAGCTCCTTTCTCTTTCCCAGCTCTCTCTGCTCATTACCAGTCTCTGTTTATGGAAGTACTGAGATGCGTTAGGAGCTCTACAATCACTTCTCATTTCCCTCTCCCCACCTCTCCATCCCTCCCCCAGATTTTCCCCCCAAGATGGTTGTATTCTGAGGAGAACCGATTTCCCAACCAGCTTTTAAAATTCCATTTAGCAATAAGCTGATTGACCGACTTTTTCAGCACTTTTCTAATTTGCCCTGGGCTGGTACATAGGTGCAGCTCATAACAAGAACCTCTGATCTTTGCAAAACATTCAAAAGCATAAACTAACATTTCAGTTTGCCAGACATGAGTCAGCTCAGGTTGAGAATTCCTCAGGTGAGGATTAGGAACAACTGGAAGAAAAGGAGGGGAAATTCCTCTAGAGAAGTAAATCGGAGCTGGCTGGGTCTCACCGTGCATTTGTTGATTTACAAAAAGCCATAGAACCATTTAAAAATAAATCTGCTTTCCCTTTGGAGAATCGCCTTAAGATTCTCATTAGCAACTCAGATTTATCCTTAGCCAATCATCTTTGAATTCCCAATGTGAGCAATTTTAAAACTTTGCTATAAGTGAGGAAGAAGGAAAGAATACAACAAAGAGCCTAGGATCTGTATTTAAAGTTGATCTTTTTGTCAAGTCTTTTAATTTATTTAGAAATTTTTTTCCTTTTCAAAGAGCGGCAGTACAGAGAACCCTGTTTAACTTTCATAATGAAATGGTGAAATATAGAGCTTTGGAGAGAGAACCAAAATGGCTATTTAGAAGAAGAAATTCAAATATCCACTTCGGATTATCCCCTTATTAGGCAATTCAGAGATCTCACACATACCCATCTTGTCTAATTCTAGCCGTGACTGTGGGAACGTCCCACAAATTTTGCGTCATATCACAACGGAATGTCCCCTCAGAAGAATCCCTGGATCCCTGCAAGAACTACATCATCCCAAGGGCAGTGTTGTCCAATGAGCACATGATCTAGAGATCCAGCCATGGGTTTAGCCACTCTAGTAACTGCTCGTGCATAATTTAATTTTATTCATCATTGTATTCATCCCTTGTACTGTGTGTTTTTAAAATAATTCACTGTTCTGGTGTTTTATGTTTTGAAAAACATTTTATATGTTGGTTCTGTGAATTGTATGCACTATGTTGCATTTCGCTACACCATACAACATAAAGAAATAACATATGTTTCCAGAGATCTGTGAGTTGGCTTAATAAATCTATTACCTAATGAGAAAAGCTGAGTGGGTCATATTTTTTCTTCTTTATTAAAAGTCTGCACATGTGAAATCTTAATCGAATGCAGCTCTTCCCTTCTGAGCAAGTTCTTTGGGTTTCCATAATGAGTCCAAGTTTTTTTGGTCATCAATTGGCCATCAAAGGTCAGACTGATGGCTCCCCCATGCATGATGAAACATACATACATACATCCAACACTCATAGAACATAGAACATCATAGTTGGAAAGGGAGTTGGAGGTCATCTAATCCAACCTCCTGCTCTAGCAGGAGACCCTACACCATTTCAGACAAATGTCCAGTCTTTACTTAAAAGCCTCCAGTGATGGAGCACCCACCTTCAGGCAAGCCTGGTGGATTGTTCTCATTGTTAGGAAATTTCTCCTTAGTTCTAGGTTGCTTGTGTTCTTGATGAGTTTCCACCCATTGCTTCTTGTCCTGCCCTCAGGTACTTTGGAGACTAGCTTGACTCCCTCTTCTTTGGGGCAGCCCCTGAGATATTGGAAGACTGCTATCATGTCTCCCCTAGTCCTTCTTTTCATTCAACTAGACATACCCAGTTCCTGCAACCCTTCTTCATATGTTTTAGCTTAATCACCTTTGTTGCTCTTCTCTGCACTCTTTCCAGAGTCTCAACATCTTTTTGATGTTTGCTTCTTCTTGTTTTTCCCTCCTGGAGGGATGGTCCTGGCTCCTACCTCCTCCTGCAGAGGAAATGTGGCAGATTGGTTCCCTAATAACAATGGGAAAAGATTTACATTGCAGGGCAGTCAAGTTGGGGATTTATTATGTGAGATAAAGCAGATGTTTATCCACATTTGCCAAGCTAATTACATGAGAAGAACTCATCTTCCTGGTGGGTATAGAAGAAGGGGATTGTCATAAGCTCTTGATTAGATAAAGCTGGCACTCTAGAGCAAAGGCAGAATGCAGCAATTATTTCTGGGAGAATGGAAAGTTTAGATAAATGAAATTGGATTTCCCCCCCACCCTCTGTTTTTTAATTATTTGGGGATCAAACCTTCTCAATCTTGTGAGCCAGTTTAGCTGGACGGAGGCCTTCTTCACATCCCTTGTTTGACTTGCTTCAACCTGCTGTTCCTTACTCTATGCTGGTTTGGGGATTTGGACAGCTCAAAATCCCATCCACGTGAAGGTACCAATGCAGAGAAAGAAATTCAGTTGAGTTCCTTGTGTTTTGTTCTCAAAATCAGAGAGTAGAAATATGTAGCTTCAGAAAGTCTTCTGACCTTCTATGCTTGCCTTAAGGCACAAAGTCCACAGTTGCTTTGTGCTGGGCTGAGAGCTGAAATAAAATTTAAGAAATTGCTGTCAAGATTGAAATCCATTTTTCAGCTTTCTTCTCTCCAGAATGGTGGTTGTCCCCACAGCTCCTGGAAAGGCTTCTTTAGCCCTCCTAGCTATGGGGAAAAAGAAAGGGATGGTTACTTTTTTCCATGGGTAGGTTCTGGTGGGACGTTCCTTTTGTATGATCTCCCCCACTGTTGATCCCTTCTTGTATCTGACACCGTCCCATCTGGATCAGTGGGCCAGGAGAAGAACCAACTTACCAGGGTTTCCCCCCCCCCCCCATGGCTTGCACTGGAAGAGGAAATTGACAGAACTCTTGTCAATTTCACTTTGGAAGAAGAAGAAGTTTCCATTTCACCAGCCTACCACTGAACCTGTTTTAAAATAAAACCCACTAGCTCACCACTCTTCTCTGAGGATCCATTTTCCCTAACTTTTGGTACACCTATGGCATATGCCGGGGTCTCCAAACTTGGCAACTTTAAAACTTGTGGACTCCCAAAATTCATGGCTAGCTGAGGAATTCTGGGAGTTGAAGTCCACAAGATTGCCAATTTGGGGACCTCTGGCATATGGGAGTAGTGAAATGGTGCTTCAGGGCCTCCCTGATCAGAAATATAGAAGAAAGTGGACTTCTGATTAACAAAGCAGATTGGAGTCCAGTCTCTTCATCCATTTGATTCTCGCAGATCTATTTGGTACTATCTAATTCTGATTTAATCACATTTTGATGGACAAAACATCAACATTTGAAACTCAATACCGGAGTATCAACAACTCGTTTCAATTGGTTTCTTAAAAAAAACAAAACAATTTGGTTTCACAGTTGTATAATTTTATTGACTTCAGCAAATTGTAATCAGCAAAGAAGAGCTGTCATTAAACTGTCCTGTGAATACCTAAATGCAGCCAACAAGACTGACATGAAAACATTGCTACAATTACATTGCGTACAGAATTAATCTTCTTCACAATCAGATGTATTCTCAAGGTATTCTTCTACGATGAGGAAGAGGAGAGGATAATTACAAAATGAATGTTTATTTCACCCCCGAAATGCTGAGCACCAGTATAGTAACTTCTCTTAGAAAATGTCAGTTCCTCCTCCAATTGTTGCTAAATATAAATACATTAGTTGTAGTTCCAAAGTTATAGGCCAGTTCTGTTTAATATTTGTAAAACATGAAGTATTTACCAAAATGCTTTGGATTTTTTTTTTTATTTTTACAATTGAAAATGTCACTTATTATAACATTTAATGTTTGGGAGTTAGTAATGTAACCTTGGCTGAATTTTATTTACAGTGCCCTCCAGTCTCCAGGGAGGGATTGAAGTTACAACATTATCAAGATTTGACCAACGTCTTTTTATCCACTGCCATTTAACAAGTCTTGTTCCCAAGTGGCACTGAGCTGTGTCGCTTTGAGTACACAGTTAACCACTGTAGTTGGAGGCACAATTGTTTGAAGGGAAGTTGTTGGGTGTTCCAGAGTTGAATTCTGAGCATCTGGAATAATAACTGGAATACAAGAATAGTTTCCTTCCCTTCAGCTGTATTAAGATTACGTAGGCAACTGTGAACGAAAAACAATTGTAGAAAAACACATTAGAAATTCAGAGTTGGTTGAAGATTTTTCCTGGATGGTATCCAAAGTTTATAATGAAGTGCATCTCAGGCATATTAAAATGCTCTGGGTGATTTTGTATATTAATTAGCATTCAGCAATTTATTAATTCTTCATTAGAATATCAACTGTGCCCTGCCGAATGGAACTCCTGATGCATTGAATCTAGCAGTTGTTCTCCCAGGAGCCAACCAACTGCAGAAGGAAGTCCACCTGTTTCTCAGCATGTGATCTTTAGAAGCAGCCCTACTGCCTCTAGGACAGTGTTTTTCAACCTTGGCACCTCGGTGATGGGTGGGCTTCAACTCCCAGAATTCCCCAGCCATCATGGCTGGCTGGGAGATTCTAGGAGTTGAAATCCACCCTTCTTCAAGTTGCCAAGGAATAGCTACAGGGTTTTCAGGTCGTCCATGAATTGTTCCAACCCTCTTCTTGCTGGTAGCCTACACCACAGCTCCTATTCACAAATTCCAAAGTTGAATTACTGCATTGTGCAAAACATATAAATCCTGCTGTTATTTCAAGTCTGTATATAGAGAAGCATGATTTTAAACCCGTCTGTCAAATGGGATTGACTTCAGGGAGCTGTTCTCAGTAGGACAGCAAGAAACCATTTACGATAGGAAGATAGTTCATAAATCACATTCAGCCACGATTTGTTCAATTGAGGCTTATTCAGTGAATCAGAATTGACTAGATGTATCCATCATGATTGACAGGCCAAAGTATCTTGGGTTTGCACCAGGGGTGAAATCCAGCAGGTTCTAACAGGTTCTGGAGAACCGGTAGCAGAAATTTTGAGTAGTTTGGAGAACTGGCAAATACCACCTCTGGCTGGCCCTAGAGTGGGGTGGGAATGGAGCTTTTGCAATATCCTTCCCCTGCCATGCCCACAGAACCAGTAGGGAAAAGAATTGGATTTTACCCATGGTTTGCACCACAGATGACCAGAAGCTGTAGTAAGCATATGAAGGTTTAGCATCAGCCCAATCAAAATGCCAAAGATTAGACATTATCTCCTCACTGTTCTCCTCTAGCTCTGATTCTTGGACAGTGGAAGCATTCTTCCTTCATGGGAGGTCTTGACTTTTCTGGGGTTTGAGCCAAACCCAGTCCAGGTTCTAAGAACCCTTTTGCTGTTTATTTAAAAAAAAACCCACAATGGTTAAAGTCCTTAAACTTGGATTTAAAACTTCCTTTGCTCAGGGTGAAGGAGACTCACTCAGTGGTGTAAAACATGCCAATCCAAAAGTTTGAAAATAATTGAAAAGTGGTCAACAAGGATTTTAGAAAGGTTATTAGAGAAAGAAGTCTTCAAATCAAAGGTCCTTTGAGACACTGACTACAGCTTGAGCAAAAAGATGGATATTCCTTCATCTCCCAGAGCTCCAAATCTTAGGATAGAATAGAATAACAGAGTTGGAAGGGACCTTGGAGGTCTTCTAGTCCAACCCCCTGCTTAGGCAGGAAACCGTACACCACTTCAGACAAATGGTTATCCAACATCGTCTTAAAAACTTACAGCGTTGGGGCATTTATTGTTTTGCAGTGTCCTCACAAGAAGCAATTGTATGGAGCATTTGTGGGTGATCTCAGTTCCTCTTCTTATCCAGAGAGGAATTAAAAACAGCCCTTCTATTTGCTGGTTTTTTATCCTGCTGCAGTTGTCTAAATGCAGAACTGTCTTCAACCGGCTATTTCTTCCCTCCCAAAATTGCTGAGATTTCATTAAGTCTAGAGCAAAATCTTCCTTAGTTCTCTTCTGAGCTCAGGGAGAGCGGGTAGCAAGTTGAAAGGCTTCAAATTAATCAACCTTACTCACCATCTTCACAAGGCAAGGTCTAGGATTTAATTAAACCCAGTCATTTTCCTCTTGCAATTAATTGCGCAAAGCAATGGGAAATACAAGAATAGACAAACAGATTTTTATCTTCCCACAAAGAAAAACAGGAGCCCTTTTTGCTGGGAACTTGTTGGTGTTTGGTCACAATTAATTACTGGAAGAATGGAAGGTCTCCAATAGAACATATGCTGAACATCTGCACGAAGGGCGAAACAAAAACTCACAACGCCATTTGGAGGATTGATAGGCAATGCACGGATCTTGGAGGTTTATATTAAGTTGAACAAACCCTTATGGATGTAGTCGCCAATGCACCGTCTGTTCCTGTGAATAGGTTGGGTTGCTACCAGCTGCCACTACAGAGTAGCAGTGCAGCCCAAACGATGGTTAAATCTGTCATCGCTTGAAGAAAATTAGTATGCCCTATGGAATTATTTTCCTTATTGCAAGAAAAGAAAAGAAGAAGAAACCCAGGTTAATTGGAAGCTTAATGCTTCCACCTTTCACCTTATAGAACCTTCGTGGCTGGTCTTGAGGCTAAAATGTTTCCTGGGTTTATAGGAAACTAATGTGGTTTGTGGTTTTTCCTAATTGTGAGAGGTGCCCAGTTGCCAAAATGGTCTTGCCAGCAGATGCAGAATTGCAGTGAGTCGGTTAGAGGAGGGCCCGTTCATGTTTCTCCAGGATGAGAATTCCTCAGCATTTCCCCTTTGAAAGAAGTTTCTGAAGCAATTTCCCTTTCATCAACCTGAACGGAGACGGGAGCAGTTGATTCAAAGTCAATAAAATAAACATAAAAAGCCATGATTTATTCACAAAGCTCCTTTTTTCTGGAGGTAACAAGAGGAGGGATTTGGAGTTCTTCCTATCCCAGGAGTCTCCCCCCTGCCCCCCTCCCCAATGTCTTCTCTGAATATAAACATCAGCTGCCAGCAAACCAAATGTATCTCAGAGTATATACTTCCTGTTTTTCACAATAGATGCTCTTTTTAACCTTGTTATCCTTAAGAATTATATGGACTGTTTCCCTACGACTATCATTAAGTGTTGTACCTTATGATTCTTGACGAATGTATCTTTTCTTTTATGTACTCTGAGAGCGTATGCACCAAGATAAATTCCTTGTGTGTCCAATCACACTTGGGCAATAAAACATTTCTATTCTATTCTATTCTATTCTATTCTATTCTATTCTATTCTATTCTATTCTATTCTATTCTATTCTATTCTATTCTATTCTATTCTATTCTACTCTACTCTACTCTACTCTACTCTACTCTATTTTTTTTCCTATTTCTTTATTTGAATCAAATCATTTTTTCCTTAATTTTTACACAATTATGTCCAGATTGGAGGCAAACTTGGAGGCTTTTTCTTCTCACAGCCATTTCTTTCTGGGGGAAGCTGTCAAGGAGGCCATGCCAGATTTTGGAGCTTTCCTTTTGCACAAGCTGGTCAGGTGATCATCTCCTTCTTTCATGCTTTGGAATTGCTCTTCCAATTGGTGGCTTTGATGGAGACCCACACATGGGGGAACCTATTTCGGTCAGCTGCTATGGTAGTTTGTGTAGCCCCAGCTATGACAAATCCTGATGTTTTGTAAGTATGAAGGAGAGACCCTTCTCTCAGCCATAATCTGGTTTTTTGATGTAGGTAGGTTGGATGGATGGATGGATGGATGGATGGATGGATGGAAGGAAGGAAGAAAGGAAGGAAGACCTTTCTTGCTTCACATAAGAAACTGGCAAATGGATTCAAGGCAATATTGTCATGGTGTCAACACAGGGTAGAGAAGAAGACAGTCAATGTGATGCCTAGGAAGAAGAGGAAAGATTTGGCCTGATCTAATTATTTTGTCCATTTTGCAAACACGGATGGAACTTCTGGAAGTTTTAGGAAGGAGATAACCTCATGGGAGTGAGGCTGTTTCAGTGCTACAGTAATAGGTGAATTTGGAAAATTCACCTATTCAAATAATTTAACAACCGGTTCTCTGCCCTAATGACTATCTGGGTGGGCGTGGCCATGGTGGGCATGGTGAGGGAGCCTCTTGCACCAGGTCAGGTGGGGGGGGGGAATGTGCAATTCTCCATGCCTTGTTTTGGGCCTAGTAGGCCTCCCTGCACTTACGTACCAAAATGGGGCACGTAGAAACTCCTGGAAAGGGCAAGGGGAGGGGCCACCCAGCAATTTAACTACCGGTTCACACGAATTGGCTGAATCCCACCACTGGTCTCAGGTGAACGTTGCTTTGTCCCATCCCTTATCTGTTAAACAAGAATCTCCTCACCTATCTGAGCCTTGCAACTTTCTTAGACCTTGTTTCTTCTTGCAATTTGTAACCACCGAAGGGTCCAGGGGGGCCGGTTTTTCACAAGAGAAGAGCATTTTCCTGTTGTTCAGCAAAGCAGCTCTTTGGCTCTCCGTTCTCCAAAAGCGATTACTGGGTTGTGTGTACTGGGCCATCTTATTTCTCTTGAAGCCTCAGCCCTTATCTATCCTGGGAAGTCTTGCACAAGGCGAGGAGAACATCCATCTTGCTCGATTGGGAAGCCAGCAGAGATGGTGCTGCTGGTATCTGCTGCCCTTGTTAACATCCAGGCGGGCTTTATCACAAGAAGGAAATTAATTCCCACGTTAGATATATGGCCATGTGCAGCCTGGCGACCCATAAAAGAAAAAGATGGGACACATCAGCCAAAAAGGGGGAGAGAAATGCCCGCTTGGCAACTTACATTTATCACTTTTCACTTGCCCTTGAGGGTGACCCTAAAGAAAAAACCTCAAAGGCAGCCACCGTTTCTGTTAAATTAGTCCAGCTAATTGACCAGGGACACACAGAGTGCCTGCTTTGGTACAGGAGAATTATTCACAAGGAAAAATAAATTGTTCTAAAGCAAGGAGTTACGGATTTAAGGTGGAGTGGTTGTTTTTTTAAAGGTCTCTACGTAGAATAATGTCAACTTAATTCATCATTAGACGTACCTTCAGGCTGCATCAGGTAAGTTAACATTATCGATTTCCCCCAAAACCCTCAATTGTTTATAGCAGGAGAATTGAATGTGTATGTTTTATTCTAGTGATGTTAGCAGAAATGCCTGTGTCCTGTGAGGAAGGGGATTCTTAATACCCCACCCTCCCAGTGGTGGGTTTCAAATTTTTTTACTAAAGGTTCTGTGGATGTGGCTTGGTGGGTGTGGCAGGGGAAGGATACTGTAAAATCTCCATTCCCTCCCCACTCTCTCCACTCCAGGGGAAGGATACTGCAAAATCTGCATTCCCTCCCCACTCCAGGGGAAGGATACTGTAAAATCTCCACTCCCTCTCCACTCCAGGGGAAGGATACTGCAAAATCTGCATTCCCTCTCCACTCCAGAGGAAGGTTGCTGTAAAATCTCCATTCCCTCCCCACTCCAGGGGAAGGATACTGTAAAATCTCCATTCCCTCCCCACTCCAGGGGAAGGGTACTGTAAAATCTCCATTCCCTCCCCACTTCAGGGGAAGGTTGCTGTAAAATCTCCATTCCCCCCCCCCGATCAGCTGGGACTTGGGAGCAGAGAATAGATGGGGGTGGGGCCATTCAGAATTTTTACTGCCGGTTCTGTAAACTACTCAAAATTTCCACTACCGGTTCTCCAGAACTGGTCAGAACCTGCTGAAACCCACCTCTGCCCATCCCCCTCAAAAAAAATCAAGAAGAGTCCGTTGGCACCTTTTCAACCAAAGAGTTTCATTAGGTTTAGATGTTTTTGATAAATTTCTGTTAGTCAGAAAAAGCTGCCACCAGACTCCTGATTTTTCTTTTGTTGCAAAAAATTAACCTGCCTTTCCTCCTACAATGTTATGAAAACCCAGCAAGTGTTACAAATTTTGATGCAAATGCAAGTTCCAGAAAGTACGGCTTTTCTTTCTTTCTTTTTTTGTACTATTTGTTTTTATTTTTTAGGGAAAAAAAAATGTGGTAAGACAGAACAAAAATAAAATAATAAAAAAAGAAAAGCATGTATTAAGGATTTGCAAACTATAAAAATTACATGAGACTTTACAAGATGTGAACTGAAAACAGAAACAAAATTCTTATTATTCTTGTCGCTTGGAATTGGACTTAAAGAGAATCATGTATCGGTTTAGCACATTTAAGAACCAATAATGAAATCATGTTAGCAATGGTCAAGACGGTAAGCTTTCAATCAAATTAATAAGATTATATTAAGGATTAATAAGGATCTCTAATTAATTTGGAGGAAATCTAATGCTTTAAAACCTTAAAAGGAATTCAAATTTTGAAAATGGCTCTAGCCTAAGTTTCAAATTATAGCACAGGCAGTTATCGATTTACAACGCTTCAGTTAATGGCCGTTCTAAGTTACAGTGACACTGAAAAAAGTGAGTTATGACCTTTTTTCACACTTAAGACCATTGCAACATCCCCAGAGTCATGTGATCAGAGTTTGGATGCTTGGCAACTGACTCATATTTACAACGGTCGAGTGTCCCCAGTGGGTCCTGCAATGCCCATTTGCGTCCTTCTGAAAAGCAAAGTCAATGAGGGAGCCAAATTCACTTAACAATCATGGTCCTAATTTAAGAACTGCAATGATTCATTTAAGAACTGTGGCAAGCAAGGATGTAAAATGGGACCTTGCTTGCCACACTTAACAAATGTCTCCCTTAGCAAGAGACCTTTTGGGCTCAATTGCGGTCACAGGTCAAGGGCTAACTGTAAATAAATGGTTTCCAGCTGAAGTTAAAGTTAGTTTCAGGTTTATTTTGTAGGTGTGAAGTCTACACATGGAAGTCCTACTTTCCTCTTGCAGTTTTAATCCTCTAGAATAGTGTGTATGCACAGATACACACCTTAAATTAAAGATTGACCCATCAATCATGTCTACTAAAAAGTCGTGGAAGTCGGTCAAGATGAAGATCTTCCAGAAAGTCTTTGGGAGTTAGTACAGTGTCAACATCTTAATAATAATAATAAAGATGGTAGTACGTATTGTATATGTATATATTTCTGTCTTGTTCCTCATTGAAAGACCTTAGAAGACCAGGTCACAGAGAAAAATCATCTATCTATCTGGTTAATAAGAGCGGACATGACTTGAAGGCACACAATTAATCAATCACAGTTTATGGCTTAGCATTATCTGCCAATGAAGTCCCCGAGGCTTGTTCAAAAGCCACGATGAGAAAATCAGGGCTTATACATTCTGTGGGAAGACCTTGCCCTCTAAATATTCAGGTTGCCGTCTATTTTGAGTCGTTCTAGTTGGTCTTGTCCCCATTCCTGGTTCTCCAGTGCAAAATCCGAGGACTGTGGTGGTGCTGCTTTGATCGATCTCTAGATGGAGGAACTGATATCTTTGGACTGTACCAACTGCTCCCTTTTGGGCATGACATTTCCATCAATACAGCTGCAACTAGAAGTAGGTCAGTGGGCAATCAGAAGCTTTGAGAAGGCTGCAAATTGTAAGTGCACGAATTGCCCAGTGAACAGTAGTTAGTTCATCTGCTCACCCAGAACTCTCCGCTCCACTCTGCCTAGAGATGGGGCTGATGGTGGGCCAGGAATGGTCATCCCGAACATCTGGAGGACAGCAAGCATGGAAAGGGTAGTACTTCCATCTTCTAGAAAAGCAGGATGGGAAAGCAGAGGCTTGGCCACAGCATCCCGACTTTAAAAGTCCTCCTTAGCCAGAATGGTCTCTTTTGGTGGCCACTGGCCAGATTACAAATCTTCACTTCACCTCAACATTACAAAAAAATAAATAAAAACCTTTAAGAGTTGCTTGGGTGTTTATATCCCTAATTTTATTACAGTGAATTTTTATTGAATCGAATGTACATGCGGTGCATACGTTCTGAAATTCCTCTCTGTGTGTGTGCGTGCATGCGTGTGCGTGCGTGTGAGTTTAAATGAAAGTGCAGCCTACACACTTTAAAAATAATAATGATAAAAGAAAAGTCTCCCCCACTGTTTGCCTTTCTCAGCAACTATCTCTGTCATGACTAATTAGTCTGTTGCTTTGCCTCATTCTTTAAAAGGAGAGATTTTTAAAAATACGAGCATCTCACCCCAATAATTGAGTCTACAAATAGAGCAGCCCAACACAGGAACCCTTCGCCTCTTTATATCTGCAGAAGGCAAGCCTCCGTGCCATAATTAGATTCTCTCCCATCATCTTTGGAAATTGAGCTTCCCCCATCTGGATCCTCTTCTGCTTGGGGGCTGGTCCACATGGACGAAACAAGTCGCTGGTCCTCCTTGTTTTCGATGCAAGTCCCTCGGGGAACTGGCCAGATCGCAATCCATTCCATCCAAAGACCCAAATGATTGTCCTAATGAGAGAGGAAAAAAATAGGATGAGAGCCAATATAAATAAGGCTATTAAGGGCGCGCAACTCCACACCTCCCTTGCATTAGGAAAGCTTGTAAATCAAAAGGGTCATATTGACTTGAGCACAGCATCTTGGCACACGAGAACAAATCAATTGCAAGCCAAACCACCTTCCTGGGCCGCACCCCTTTGTTTTTCTTCTCAAAGAGCAGGTTTGTTTTTTTTCTGGCTCTCCCTCTTTTACTCCAGGACTTAGAATGCAAATCAGGGAGATGCTAAAGGTTTCTGTGGTCTAAAATAATTAGGTTGATTTTCTTGAGCTTATGAGAAGCTGAAGAATCTGAAAGCAACAATTGTACCGTGCACAGCTGATTGCTCACTGGAAAAAAAAATCATGCATTTCCTTTGTCATGAAGCAGAAAAGGATATAATGTTCCAGATATTTTTTTATTTTTTTTAAGAAAAAATATATAGAATAAGGGTTGACCTATAACTATGCAGTTTGCTAAGGAAGGCAGATTATCTTAGACAGATGGAAAGGGCAATGGGAAAATGCCTACGCCTGGGAACCTGGGCTCAAGTTAAATAAAGCACAAGAGGAGATTTCTCTCTTAGCACATGAAGGCCCCTCTTTCTCCCCACTCCTGTAAACTATGGGAAAATTGCTGCAGGGCTTAGAGACTTAACAAAATTTATTTTATTGTGCGAATCAAAGCACAAGGTCATCGCTTAATAACTGTGGTCTTGCTTTCCCAATGCTTCTTTATAACAACGAAAGATCAATCAATTCTGTTGATTGGTTTGGTGGCTAAGGTCAAATGGATGAAGTACAGTTGAAAATCCAGTGTGTCTTCTTCACTGTCCTTCACTAATTCTCTAAATGCCCTTCCCCCCTCCCACCCCTGTTCTTTAACCGTCTGATGCAAAATGCCACACCTACCCATTTTCCTTGGTAAGTAGAGTCTGTCAACTTGATTGTATGGATGAAGTGCATGACTCATTGTCATTATTTTTCTGGTCTTCCTAAAGGGGATATTTAGTTCTGCTTGAGTACAGTCCACTATTCCAGCTGGGCATCTAATGACTGGAATTGGCCAGGTGTTAATTGTTTTAATGGTGTTTCCTCCATTGAGTTTGAACATTAAGATCTTCTCCGCTCATAGGATGTAGTCGCTACTAACCTTCTTCTTAGCTTCAGTGTGCTTGATGTTGTCAGCTTGAAGGATGCCCAGGTATTTGTAAGGATCAGCTTCATCCAGATGCTTGAGGTAATTTCCATGGGGCATCTTGATTCTTTCAGTTTTCTCTATTTTTTCTCCATGTTTGATGGTGACCGTGGCACGTCTGTCCAGTCAAAACTCCATTGCAATTCTTGGATTATATATGGACAGTGTTGAGCAGTGATTCTATTTCAGATGATGTTTTGCCATACAGCTTCAGATCGTCCATGTAAATGAGGTGGGATAGCCTGGCAGATGTTTTGATGTTTGATAGCCATGGCCCAAGTTATTCTGCATTGTTGACAGAGGGATCAATGCACTCAGAAATAGTGAGGGTGATAGCAAGTGTTCTTGAAGGATCTCTCTTTCCTCTCCCTCTCTCTCTCTCTCTCTTTCTCACTTCTCATCCTGCTTTGCTAGTCCAATTCTTTCTTTCTGTTCCATGCCATCCTTTCTCCACCTACCTCCTCCTCCTCCTCCTCCTCCTGGCATTTTCTCTGACAAGTGCCTTCTGTTCTATCTGATCCTTTTCCCCCCTCCTGTTTTTGTTCTCTAGAAACATCCCCTCCCCCAAAAAATTCTTGACTGAACAATTCAGGATGTACCCATGCTACTGGCAGAGGTTTCATCATCAGGCCTGATTGATTCTATCTTGACATCCCTTGGCATTTGTCCAGGGTCTGAATTGGGATCCAATCTCTACTGTCAATCTGGTCCCAACCTCTTGCTTCCCACCCACCCCTCTTCCGCCTGTCTGGCTTCTGTGTTTCCTTCTTCTGTGGTGCACATCTGCCAGACACAGACACCCAAGTCAGCTGCACGGGGATAGGGTGGGGGGTGGCAGGCTCTTCTGCCCGGGGGTGGGGGTGGGGCAGAGCCAGGCAGCTGCATCCCATAGGAGACTACTGACTGGGTATGGAGGGGACAGGAGGGTCAGGGACAGATTTTCACTCGGGAGGGCACTCAGCACCGCGCAATGCAATCCAACCCAGCTGACATCCAACCCAACCCAACCCAACTCTTCCTCTCCCTCCCTCGCTCCCTCCCTCGCCTCCGCCCACTTCGCTGCCTGGCGCCGGCTCTCCCTCCATCCCCGCGGAGCTGTCCTTCCTCTTGGTGCTGAATCGTCTCCCAATTCCGCCGCCAGGATTCGCTCCGGCGATTTAGCTGCTTCGTTCCAAGACCCCCCACTCACGCGCCACCTCCTCCGTGTGCGTGTATTTTAACACTGCTGGAAAATAAAGCGTGTGGGGTGTAGGGGTGGGAACAACAGGATAGCAGAAAGGATTGTCAGCCCCATTTGGGCTGAAGACTCCAGGGGAGAATGAACCCTAGTTATTGGACTCCTTTTCTCTTCTTTTAGTTGCTTTTGGAGCGGCGCAGGAGCTTCTGTCCAATCCTTAGACCCATCCTTTTTTGGAGGAGGGGGTAAAACTGGGGAGAGTGGGGGGGATCTCTTCTCCACGGGGGTTTAATCCATGCTTGGTTGGCAAGACCCAGAGCTGTCCATCTCTTCAAGATCTCGCCCAGAGAGCCAGAGACAACGGGAAGTCACTTAATAAGCTCAGAAGAGAAGAACCGAAAGGCGGAAAGTGATAGTTAGAGGAAGTCCGCAGGAAGCCTCGTTCTCCGGACTCTTATGGCTTGAAGGTAAGGGCAAAGAATGGCAAGGTTTATTGATCAAGTTTTGTGGATGAGTTTGCATTGCAGAACAGAAAATGTCTAGAGTTTGGGCTGGCTGGTTGGCTGGAGAGCAACAGAATATCCAGGATGCACAGATCCCCCCCCCCAAAAGTATATTGTACAATAATTTATCTGCAGACAGCCACTCAATAAATGTCAGAATGGAACCATTTCCCGAAATAGGTGGAGAAATGCCAATCTATCAAATTTCAAATTTTAGAACGGTGAACCTCCTGCCTTGTCAAGTCATTTCTTTTACTGTGTGAATAGATGATTGATAGCCTCATAGATGATGAGGATAGATTGGCACCTTGGTTCTGATATTTATTAGGGTTTCTGTATTCTTTAGTACCCATATAGGAGAGGATCACGGCTCTTTCTCCCTGTTAGGATTTGTTGCCACTCATCTTTTTGTTTCACGGGAATGAGGTAATATAACCATTGGGCCAGCCCAAACATCTTTAGACAGGCTGAATGCAATCCTGTTTAAGCACTTGTGTCTATTCTCATTAAATTTTTATACCCAACGATGCTGCTAGATTTCTCCAAGGTTTTAGCTGTTCAGTTTGCTTTGCTCAATATTCTCCAGAGGTCATTGATCTTTGTTCCCATTCTGCAGAGGGATAACTTTATCGCCAACCCATCTCTCTGGTATTTATATCTTGCTCTACCGGCTGCTTCTTTCTCTCCAGAAATCACAAGAAAGTTGATTGCGGTTTTCATCTAGAGGGTAAAATAAGACTGGCCCAAGTGGAGTGCAGAACTCTCTTCTCAAACCAGTCAAAATATTGCAGTCCTTTTGAGGTGGTGTGGGTTTTTTGTTATTCGTTGTATTTATTTTTAAAGTATTTCTGCTTTGTGCCACCAGCCTTGACAACTTCTGGGAAAGCCCACCGGCACAGACAGTGTCACCTCTGAGCTGAGTGGCCATGAGACTTTCTAAAGCTGTGTTTGTTGAGAAAGGGCCACCTGATTGCAATGCCATCTGTAGTCCTGTCCCATTCTTTCAGTAGGGCATTCATCTATGGGGCTGGGAAGATTGCCCGAGGCAGAGTGTAGGATGCCTTAGCCCAGCGACACTTTTAAAATATTCTGTTATAAGACAGAGTGGAGAAAATGTGTGTGGTAGAATTGAAGAAGTCAATTCTAGAAGTCACAGAAGTCCTGTGGAAAGTGAGGGGAGTTGCTAATCAGAAGTAACTCTCTTCTTTGCAAACACATAGCCATCTCTGTGAGAACCTCTGTAGGTGTCTAATTTTTCCCCCATGTAAATATAATCACACAAATCGCATTTTACAGATAACCCTCTCCCATTTAAGGACATTTATGGGCTTCAGATGAATCTTTGTGGGTTGCTACTGGCAACCTAAATTGGTGGTTTTATTTTTGCCCTTTTGTTCGCAAAAAAAAAGGGAAATATTTGAAAAATGTTAGAAAGCCTAAAACAATGATTTCCCTGGAAGACTGTGGTTTTCTGCACTACATACAGCAACGGACAAGATTTGTTTCCATACCTGGGATTTTTTTGCATTATTTTTCGTGACGCTTTAAAGGAGTCCTGTCTTAAATACCTGCCCAATCAGCTGTTGTTTCACTTAGCAAGAATCCAAAATTATACAGAACAAAAACATTGGAGCACAGGAGAAAATGGAAAATTGGACTCTTTATCGACCTACCAAAGTTGATCAGTTCTCTAAAAGAGAACTGGCTCAAGGTTGACTCAGCCTTCCATCCTTTCTAAGGTAGGTAAATTGAGGGCCCGGATTGTAGGGGCAATAAGCTGACTTTGTATAAAATATACAAAAGTATGAAGGCTATTGCTTAACGCATTGTAAGCTGCCCTGAGTCTTCGGAGAAGGGCGGCATATAAATCAAATAATAATAATAAAAGAACACCTTCCCCTTAGCCAACCATCCTATCTGAAAGAATAGCAACTGGGAAAGATGAGATATAATTTGAAGTCTCTGATGGGTGCTTTTTGGTGGGGGCCGGATATTTTGACTTCATGAATTCTCGGCTGCCTTCACACAAGTTAGTCAAAGTAAAATAAGGTTAATTGTGGCACAGCATGTTGTGAAACACAGGTATCGTTTCGGCATGTTGAGCAAATAAAGCTATTATGTTAAGCCATAACCGTGTTGATTTGGCCATATTTGGGCAGAAGTGTATTTTATTTACCTGGGCTTAGGTTTCAGCATGTTGTGTAAGCTCAGCCTTCGGTTGTGTACCTTCAGTTTTCTGGGCACTGGCTGACTTGATTTGACAGGGCGTGTTTTCTTCCCAAGCAAAGGAAGGAGACGAAACCTTTTGGCCTGTGAAAAAGGACAGCTGATGCGAGTTTCAAAAAAGAAAAGAAATGTCAACTTTTTAAAAAGCCAAAGAAAATGGGGACTCGGATGCCAGGTGACTTAAGGCAAGCAGGCGAACAAGCACCCCCCATAAAGAGGATTTAATGCGATGATGAAACAATGCGACTCTAGGGCACAAATGCAGAAATGATTGCACGAAGCTAAAGTCATATAACGTGGCTTATGTAAGCTAGAAGGCTTTCCTTAGCTTTGATGCGATGCTGAAACTTATAAAGAACGATTGCTGGTATCAGGTAGGACTAGGAGTGACATGAGAGCAGTCTTCCAATATTTAAGGGACTGTCACAAACAAGAGGGGGACACAGTGGCTCAGTGGCTCAGATGCTGAGCTTGTCAACTGAAAGGTCGGCAGTTCAGTGGTTCGAATCCCCAGTGCCGCATAACGGGGTGAGCTCCCATGACTTGTCCCAACTTCTGCCAACCTAGCAGTTCGAAAGCAGGTAAAAAAGGCAAGTAGAAAAATAGGGACCACCTTTGGTGGGAAGGTAACAGTATTCTGTGTGCCTTTGGCATTGAGTCATGCCAGCCACATGACCACAGAGACCTCTTCGGACAGCACTGGCTCTTCGGCTTTGAATTAGAGATGAGCACCACCCCCTAGAGTCAGGAATGACTAGCACATATGTGCGAGGGGAACCTTTACATTTTACCTTTTACACAAACAAGAGAGAGTCAACTTATTTTCGAAAGCACCAGAAGGAAAGACAAGAAGCAATGAATGGAAACTAATCAAGGAGAGAAGAAACCTAGAACTAAGGAGAATTTTCCTTACTGTTAGAACAATTAATCAGTAGTAGGGCTTGTCTCCAGAAGTTGTGAATGCTCCAACACTGGAAGTTTTTAAGAAGAAGATTAGACAACCCATCTGACTAAAATGGCGTCAGGTTTCCTGTCTGAGCAGGAGGTTGGACTAGAAGACCTCCAAGGTCCCTTCCTACTCTGTGATTTTATATCTCAGATGACAAAGATTGTGGGTTGCCTTCAGAAACATAGCTAAGGGTGGATATACCTCCACCTTTGAAGCTTCAGCATATGGCATGTATGGGTCTGGCTTTCTTAGAACTCTTTGGGTTTCTCTAGAGTTTCCCTAACACCCTGGCCAAGCACCCAGGCACATGTCTGTCCCCCACATTTCTAGATCCTCCCTACTCAATGCCTGTTTCTAGGGGTGCTGGTTGGCATCAGCCTATGCAGTGAAGAGGACTATTGGTCACCATGTAGGATTCTGCTGTCCTCTGTACTTTCTGCTCAAGAAGCTTGTAAAGAGGAACAGATGGCTTTGAGTCAGATTTATTCTCGGTGGATTACATGGACAAGCCCGTACAGCTTTCATAGCAATTGTGTGGAAGTGTCATTGCCTTCTTTACCGGTGATTGTCTGATTTCCCCAGTTTGGCTCACAGCCCTGGTCTCCTGGTGGTGACCCATCCTGATTATCTTCCCTAGGCTCCGGACCAGATGAAAAAAAAAAATCAAACTGCAATTAATAAAACGCCACCAAATTAAAAATCAAACCTTGTTCCTATTGATGTGTTTTGAAGAAAGGGGCTGCTCTAAAGGTCGACTTGTCTTTTCACAGAGTTAAAATGAATCTCACCATAAGTCACACTTTCTCACTTAGCCCCAGAAACCTCCTTATTACCATAAGAATGGTTTCAGGTGCATACTGATTGCTCTTCAATAATCCAAATACATTATTAATTAAACAAAGGATACAGAACTACTGAACCTCACCCGTTTTCGGGAGGAAGCACCCGCTGGCTGAAGACCACACTCATAATTGAAATAATTTTAATTTGCCAATTGATTGCTTCCCCTAATACCAGCAACAAAAGGCTGTTAATAAGTTCTTCGGGCAGGCAAAGGAACTGCTGTCAAAGTAAAACAGCTCTGGCTGGTAGTTAGTAAATATTTAAAGAGAGCTTTTCTAATAGATCAGGTTTAGCGAAATACAGCAGAAAAAAATCCACTTCTTGTCCAATACATGTTAACAGCAGGCTGCTGGAAGAATCAATGGTTGCGTTAGGTAGCTCTTCACACAGGAGAATTCGTGGGCACAACTTCGACATCAGGACTCAACAGAATAAGAGTTGGAAGGGACCTTGGAGGTCTTCTAGTCCAACCCCTTGCCCAGGCAGGAGACCCCCTACCATTTCAGACGAATAGTTGCCCAATCTCTTCTTAAAAACTTCCAGACTCAAAAGAAGGCCAATGTAACACTATCAAAGCACTTTAACTTCCCCAGACACAAAATTATGGATTTTAAAGGAGATGGTTGGGAAGAAAGACGATTTTACCAGCGTAGTTGAGTGAGTGAGTACTGATTTTATAGATGTGGGAAGATGTTGCTCTATGTTAGGAAGCCTCAACAAACATAATGGTTTTTTTTTAAAAAAAAAACTCTTTAAATGGTTAATTAACAAGGTCCTTGCGACCTGCATCAGCCTATAATCACCCTTCCTGCGGCCCTAACACTGACCAGCCTTATCCCAATTTAAATCCTAAATCCTTTTAGTCACTCCAGGCTTCTGATGAAGTGAGCTGCGTGGCTTCTGCAAAACCTAACACCCTTTAAATAAAAGGAGGAGTAGTGAATTGGAATAGATGCTAGCACACTTTTAATAGTTTGTTTTCCCTATCGCAGGGTGGCATGGCTCCCCTGCTGCTTTGGCACAATCCTAGACCAAGAAAGAAGTTGGTCAAGCAATCACCCTTCATTTGTGAATCCCTGAGGCATGTGTGCTTGAGATTTCTCTCCAGCCTTTGATCTGTGTTGACTGGAAGCCGAGCCCTACATCTGACACCGCTAAAAAGGCTTTGATGCGACTTGACTGATGGGTCTGTCCAAGGTGGAACGAAGGTTTGAGGCAGCTGGCGAACATGTGCCAGACGTGGCTGGGCATCAGGGCCACTGTGCTCACAGAAACCTGTCCCAACCAAGACCCTACAGCAGGAGTAAAATCTACTTATCTTCCTTACCGGTTCGGAAGTGCACACGCCCTGTGCACACATACCTTCTGCACATGTGTAAAACCTTCTGCGCATGTGCAAAAGGTAAAAAAACATTACTTCCTGGTTAAAACCAGGAAGTAATGACACCTGGGCAGCGATCGCTACCGGATCGCCGAACCACAGGGAAAAATCACTACCGGATTGGGCGATCCGGTCTGATCCGGGAGCATTTCACCTCTGCCCTATAGACAAGAATCCAACAGAGTCAAGGCCCCCTCACCAAGCTCCTTTGCTTCTGGGGCTGCCCTTGTTCTCTTGGGTTTACTTCCATTTTTTTTTTTCACCTGTTTGATAAGGAAAGCTACACCTGGATTATTTCACGATGGATGTTGAGGCTGCTTTCTCCCTAGACTCAAAGAGGCTCTCTATAATAAAACAGCTACTATGAAGTCGTAAAATAATCCATGATGGAGCTCCCATCACAAAGCCTGCTGGATGTCATTACTCTCCAAATACTTGCCTCCTTAAAATGTTTTCAAAGACTTCAAGAAAGTCAATAGAGTAGGCAATGGGGGCGGTGGGGTGGGGGTGGGGAATCTCATCTTTGGGATCAGAATTGGGGTTGCATCAGCAAAAGTCCTTTTCACCTCCTGTAGGATCAAGGAGCCTCTCTCTTTACCTGGGCCTTATAATTAGCTATTCAAAAGTGCTTTAGACAGAACCTCCTGCTGTGAAATCAGAGGGCTACAAACTCCATGGGTGAAAGAGCTGCAGGATACAAGAGAGCAAAGCTGAATGGCCTGGATGGGCCAGCAAATCTTCCCTTAACGATGTTGGTCCAAGCAGTAGAACGGGAGAGAGATAACAAGGTGGCCTCTTAGAAGCAGGCTCAAAGGACCTTTGCTTCACCTTTGCCTGGATTGGCCTCATTCAGGCTGCAGATGGCAGATGGCCTCCTTTTTCTAGTGATCCTCCTATCAGATTAAAAAAAAAAACTCCACCTTCCTGCATCTGGGAATCAAGTCTGGAAGAATAATGTCCCATTTGCTTGCTTGGTATGTTCAGGAGAAGCTTGGTATGTGTGCATATGTGTGTTTTGTGTGTGAGAGAGAGAAAGAGAGAGAGAGGCATTTATTTATTTATTTATTGGTTTGATTTATATATGCTGCCCTTCTCCGGAGACTCAGGGCGGCTTAAATGCATTAAACAGTAGCCTTCATACTTTTGTATATACCTGCTTAGTAGGGCTTTTGACCCCCCACACAAGCGGTATTCTTTTTTATACAAAGTCATCTTATTGCCCCCACAATCCGGGTCCTCATTTTACCTACCTTCGAAGGATGGAAGGCTGAGTCAACCTTGAGCCTGGTGAGATTTGAACTTGCAGTAATTGCAGGCAGCTGGTGCTATTTAACAGCACTTAATCTGCTGCGCCACCAAGGCTCTTTAAACTGTGACCCTCGATTTATATACTTATATAATTATACTGAATAGAAAGAACAGGAAAAAAACATTCCTTCGTTCTTCCACAGTCAACCCTCCTTGAGAAAGACTAAAGAGCTTCATCTACTTTCAACTATGCTTGGCACGAATCCCCCTCCCATCCCAATTGTTCCTCTCCATTGTATTTTCTTAGCCTGCCCCCCCAAGTGCTTCTCACTCTGTCTGATTCTACCCCCCACCCTTCACACAAACACAACAGTAAGAGCTGCCAGTGCAACAGAGCTCTTTATATACCTCCCTAATTATTTCCCCCACCTTCTCTCTCTTTCTCTCTCTCCCTCCCCAAAGCAATATTGTATTTTTTGATTCCCCGGCCTTCTCCTCCTACGCCTTCCACGCACACATGTGGGAAGTACAAACTTGTGATTAGCCCATTCAGAAAATGTAAATGCCTCCACCCCTCTATTCTAGCCTGAGCGGCATGCAGGGGTGGGCTAGAAGAGAGGAACAGAGAGAAAGAGAGACAGAACCCATAAATCAGTCACAGACAGGGAATGTCATTTTTTAAACAGCATGGAGTTTAAACAACTGGGATTACAATGTGTCCAAACCCTTGCAAAACCTAAAATAATGGAGCCAACAATTGAGGTGCTGCAGCTTATCATCTTGAACATAATACAATTCTGATAGCCTTTAGTAATAGTGCCTCCCCTGTCGCCCTCATCCACCTGCCAGTTTTTTTTTTTTTTTCATTTATCTTGAATCCATTCCCAGAATGATCGTCGGGACACCTTGTTTCCTAAAAGATGCTGGGAACATCCGCAGCTGAGTTGGTGCTGCCTGAACCGTGGATGATTGTCTGTTGCTCAAGGTCGGGTTTGGGTAATCAGAGTTGATTGCTTGCTCAAGGTTTGGTGGAGGGAGTTAGCTAAGGTAAAACGGGGTCCTTCATTGAACCAGGAAATGTGGGCAAAAGAATTTGGCTGCAGGAAGCAGCAGGTCAACCGGAGGCTACTCGAACGAGCAGTGAGTTGGAACAGTTTCCTTAGAAGGAAAGAATGAAATTTGGGCAGAAGACAAAGAATGGCGTGCCTTAGTCAAGTATACAGATCAGGCACAGTTGAAGGTTTCCTCCTGGTCTCCTACGATTATTCCTTGCAGCCAGGGGTGAAATCCAGCAGGTTCTGACAGGTTCTGGAGAACCGGCAGCGGAAATCTTCAGTAGTTCGGAGAACCGGCAAATACCACCTCTGGCTGGCCCCGGAGTGGGGTGGGAATGGTGATTTTGCAATATCCTTCTCCCAGGAGTGGGGAGGGAATGGGGATTTTGCGATATCCTTCCCCTGCCATGCCCACCAAGCAACATCACGCCCACCAAGCCACGCCCACACAACCGGTAGTAAAAATAATTGGATTTCACCACTGCTTGCAGCCATGGAGTGATGGCTACACATCCAATGGCTTCCTTATAGGGGAAAAGAGTGGGGGGGGGGAGCGGCTGACTTCTAGTGGGGTTAGGGGGTAGAGCCGTGGATTGTCAGCAGTGTTTCCCCACAGCTCCCCAGGTTTCAGGGAGACTATTTACCAGTCAACCTTGGAGATGCAAAGCAATGTTGAAATCAAATGTTTTTTACTATGGTTCTGTGGGCGTGGCGTGGTGGGCACGGTATGGCTTGGTGGGCATGGTTTGGTGGGCATGATACTGCAAAATCCCCAGTCCCACCCCACTCCTGGGGGGAAGGATATTGCAAAAGCTCCATTCCCACCGCACTCTGGGGCCAGCTAGAGGTGATATTTGCTGGTTCTCCGAACTACTCAAAATTTCTGCTACTAGTTCTCCAGAACCTGTCAGAACCTGCTGGATTTCACCCCTGAAGCAAAGGAAGGCCTTCAATCTGCCCCTTTGAGTTTTCATAGCTGAGCTGCTGCTCTTCATCCCTCTGCTAAAAGGACTGGAACAATTCATGAAGGTCCCCATGGGTCCTCCCAGATCAGGGTCAATCTATCTCTGAATTCCTAGGGTTGGGAGCAGCTGGTCTGCCATTCTTACCATCTGCAGTCAGCCTCATGTCTTGAGGGTGGCAACAGAACAATCGTCCGATTCATCTCCTGCCCAACGGGAGGAACTCGGCAAGGTTTTTCTTAGGTCCTCACTGTACGCCCTTGTGGTGGAAGTGAGGAGTCTATCAACTCTGCCACATATAAGCACATACAGAATTCCTTTTGTTGTTCGGCTTATTTTCCTTCAGAGGCATGGAAGCAGGGATTATTCAGAGCATCCGGGAAAAAGGAAACCGCTGAGCCTTGCATCACAACCTGTGATCTTTGAGCCAGAGATGGTAAAAGATGAAAAGTGCTAATCCAGTGTGGAAAAACAGAAGATCTTTTTAAGTGAGCAGCCCAAGGATAAAATCATATCCTCTTTGAGGATATTTTGCTAGGTGCAGAAAAGGACATTGGGAAGAGTTCTTCCTTCCGGCACAGTGTTCATTATGATGGGATGCTGTCCGTTGCCCCCTAATCCCAAACAGCTGATCCACAGAAAGGCCACGATCCTAGAAGAGAGGGGCACCCCACCTTTTGGGCCAAGGTGCACACTACAAGGAGGGGAGGGACCTGGGTAAGGTAATCATGGAAAACAAAAGTGTCCTTGGTCATTTGTGTATTACTTGAAAGATGCCAATGTTGGGCATTGACCAAGTCCTCCCCAGAGCCTCCAGATGTTACTCATGGTATCTCAGGACCCTGATGGATATCTTGATGTGATAAAGGACACTTGTCACACAAGACCTTCTGTTGATCAGTTTCGGGAAGTGGGACCACTGACTACCTTGGGGATGGATTCAGATGCCAACCAGGGAGTTGATTTTGAGGTCCTTGGTGCTCACTGAGCTTGGTTCTTTTCTTGAAGATGTTTCATGATCAAGTAGGTAGCATCATCGGTGCTAGAAGGGAATGGGGTTTGTGAAGGTGATGGTAGAGGATGACTATGGGGTCCTTGATACTCCATGAACCTGGTGGTTTTCTCAAAGACATTTCATTGCTCAACTAGTTAACATCATCAGTGCCAGAAGAGGGTGGCTTTGCTCTCCGTTTATATGTAGCTACAGAAGGAGTTGATAATCATCGTTCCCTTCTCTAGCTTCACCGAATTAGAAACCTGGAGACCTTGTCTGCCTTGGCCATGAAGGTAGTTTGGTGACCTTGGGCCAGTCCCTCTCTCTCGATCCCAACAAGAAGGTTAGGACAAAGGCAAAAACTTCTAATAATTTGGCCAAGAAAACTGCAGGCAGCCACTAGGACTGCCTTCACAATGACTCAAGGATCCCAAATTGTTCCATATCTTATGAACATATGATGTGGCTTTTGAAGTCCCATTGCCAGAGGAGCAGGTGAGCACTTCCTCCTCCACCTTGAGGTTAAGGACGCCTCACAATAACGTGACTGCCAGAAGCTGTGGGCCCTTCAGTTCACAATTAAGCCAAATGGACTGCTCGAAGCTTTTACCTCCTCTCCTTCTCGGGCTTCATCCTCCCGTAATAACAATTAAAGCTTTTTCAATTAGTTTGGCTCTCAGGGGGCAGCCAGAAGTCAACGTGTTCTTTCAATGCAAATGAAGGGCTCTGCCAACTGGATAATCCTAATGATTTGCAGCTGCACTGGAGAGCGAAGGCCTGGCCTCACATTGAGTTTCCAAAATGCATCTGGAAAAAAGGCATAATAAAACTAGTTAGCCAGGATTGCTTTCTATGAGGTCTGTGATGTCATCTTGGAAGGGGAAAAAAGTATAACTGCTTCTTTAGTATTTGAGGGCTGCAGTTTTTCTAAACAGCTGTCCGGTTTTACACAATCCCGGCGGGAATTTCTGTGCCTCCCACCTGAACACAGAGCTTGTTACATCCGTTTTCCAGTAAATCAGCTCCAGATTTTGTTCTCTATATACATATATGTACAGAAGAGAAATCAGAGATAGGAGATATACATGTATTCTATGTATACATATACATATACAGAGCCATGGTGGGTCAGTGATTAGAGAACAGTACTGCAGGCTATTTCTGCTGCCTGCTGGCTGCCTGCAATTTGGCAGTTCAAATCTCACCAGGCTCGAGGTTGACTCAACCTTCCTTCCTTCCAAGATCGGTAAAATGAGGACCCAGATTGTTGGGGCAAGAGGCTGGCTCTGTAATCCTTCCTTCCTTCCTTCCTTCCTTCCTTCCTTCCTTCCTTCCTTCCTTCCTTCCTTCCTTCCTTCCTTCCTTCCTTCCTTCCTTCCTTCCCAGTAGTTAGAATGCAATATTTCAGGCTAATTCTGTCAATTGCCAAGAGTCCAATCCTGACTGGCTCCAGGTTGACTCAGCTTTCCATCCTTCCGAGGTCAGTAAAATAAGGACCCAGACTGTTGGGGGCCAGAAGCTGACTCTGTAAACTGCTTAGAGAGGGCTGGAAAGCACTATGAAGCAGTATATAAGTCTAAGGGCTATTGCTAATAGAATGAAAAATGGGTTTCTCAGATTCCGTTTGGTCTTCAGATTTTCCATTTCAGACAGCTGACTATTGAGGGAACAACTGCTTGTCATTTGGAGCCAAGAACCCCATCTTTTTCTCTGCCCTTGTTTTAGCCTTGACCTCATAAAGACAATTCTTTCCTGGCAGCAGAAAAAGGTCCCGATCCAGCCAGAACAAGACTCTCCTTCTCCTTTGCAGGCTGCCATCTAAGAGCCCGCCTAGCCCTCGCACTGAAGGGATTCAGCAATGATCCCTGGCTGGGTCAATGGATATCTGGCACATCCGTTGTGTTTTGACTTGTGGATTTCCACGTGTCATTTACTTCACCTGGATGGGGTGCCAGAAACGTAGCGGGCATCGTCTGTGACTTTAATTAAAACAAGGATCTGTTAATTACATCGGTACCCGAGCTGCAAAGCGCTAGCTTCTTTCTCTCTTCAGGTAGCTGACACGTTGTGCTAAAATAGAGGCCGGGACACAAAGAGGAGGCCAAGAGTCTTGGCAACATGTTGTGAGACTCACAAAAGGATGCAAAAAAAATCAAAATAGTGAGTCTGGATTTAAAATGAAACCTTAAATACTTTTACTGTTTTCAAGGCGACTCCTTCTTCCATAATATACGATTTTTAAACCACTATTTAACGTTTTAATTTTTTGAAAATCAGTAGTAGCTGAGGGGGAAAAAAACAACAACCAGGGGCTGCCCTAAAATCCAGGTGGTCCCATCTCTTTGGGCCAGTCAGACTGACTTTTTTGCTTTCTCAGGCAAATCCTGGGAAGGGGGCCTGCAAGAATGAATTAGAAGGTTGCCCCTCATGCTATGCAAGAGCAAACCCAGGTGGAAAAAAGCAACTGGCGAGATAGTGGTTGCTGACAATATCTTAGGAAAGAAGCAGAAGATTATGGGAAGAAGGGCAACTTGGAGTCTTTGGTGTTCTCTTCTCTTCTCTTCTCTTCTCTTCTCTTCTCTTCTCTTCTCTTCTCTTCTCTTCTCTTCTCTTCTCTTCTCTTCTCTTCTCTTCTCTTCTCTTCTCTTCTCTTCCCTTCCCTTCCCTTCCCTTCCCTTCCCTTCCCTTCCCTTCCCTTCCCTTCCCTTCCCTTCTCCTCTCCTCTCCTCTCCTCTCCTCTCCTCTCCTCTCCTCTCCTCCCCTCCCCTCCCCTCCCCTCCCTCTCCTCTCCTCTCCTCTCCTCTCCTCTCCTCTCATCTCCGCTCCTCTTCTCTTCTCTTCTCTTCTCTTCTCTTCTCTTCTCTTCTCTTCTCTTCTCTTCTCTTCTCTTCTCTTCTCTTCTCTTCTCTTCTCTTCTCTTCTCTTCTCTTCTCTCTTGGAGTCCTTGGTGTTTTTCCTTTCCTTTCCTTTCCTTTCCTTTCCTTTCCTTTCCTTTCCTTTCCTTTCCTTTCCTTTCCTTTCCTTTCCTTTCCTTTCCTTTCCTTTCCTTTCCTTTCCTTTCCTCCCCCTCCCCTCCCCCTCCCACCTCCCCTCCCCTGACCCTGACATATTAGTCATAAGTTGCAGGTTTTGGAGGTTGGAAGGTCTTTATTGAAGTCAGAGGTGTCCTCAGAGTATGGCCCCAAAAGCCAACACGTTGACCTAATGGTGTGCCATGCATAGAAAAACAGGCAGAGCTTCAGTTGCACCATTTGTGGTCCCCATCTTGACTTTGTCCTGATTGTCACATACTAGATTTTGTGCCTCCAGAAAAAAAAAAAAGGTATCCCCTGAAATATTTTTGTAAATTTTTAAATCAAATTGACACTTCTCTCAGCCCAAGACAATCTGAGCTGGGTTGAGTTGCATTCTAGAATAAACCCATTTGGGTCCAAAAGGAATGGGAAGAATGGAGAGGGAATAGCTCCTCGTCCGAGGGCGTTGTGTAAACTTTTCAAACCACATTCCTTGCAGGCATTTACAAATTGGTTAGCCTCTTTTCCGGACTCTGTTTAGTGAATTGTGTGAAGCTTGTTTCCTATTGTGCAGAGTTTTTCTAATTTACTCCATACCTAGTCCCTGCGTGTGTCCCCATTGAGTGAAATACGCATAACATTTTGCACAATTGGATTTGAGTCTCCGAGCCAGAGTTCTTCTTCTTGAATTCTACATAGCTGGGAGCGAATGGCGTTCTTGTGTGATTTTTGTAATGGATTGGAAAGCCTTGGTCATTTGAGATCCACCTAAGTAAGGCGTTGCGTATTCAGAGCACGGAGCTTTGCTAGACATTCATTCCTCATTTTTCCTTCCCACTCCTCTTCAGATTTGCAAAGAATAAATAAACTGGAAGAAGCCAGTTAACCCTGCTTTGAAGAGTGAAAATCATCAGGCGACAATAGAGCGGTATCTTGAGAGTAGCTGGATTGTCACCGTGAAGACAGGCGCACACAGCTGACGCCTGAGACAATGGCCCTTTCTGAGCTTCCTGCCTCATTGTTGCCAGGAGAGCTTTTCTTTTTTGACCCATCACGGAAAAGCAATTGGAACATAAATGAAGGTTTCTGTCAGCATGTCACGTTAGCAATAACTCAAGAATTTTGTCCGCCTCTCATTGTAGTCAAAACAACATTTTTGACATCCAAGAATAACAGAATAACAGAATAACAAGCAGAAGACCTTATACTCCTGGTGGCAAATTTATGGCATGTGTGCCAGAAGTGGCACATAGAACCCTCTCTGTGGACACGCATGACATCGCCCCAGCCCAACTCTATCAGGTTTCTCCAGGGAAAGAGAGTGAAAGAAAGAGAGAGACAGAAAGAGAGAGATGGAGGGAGGGAGAGAGAGAGATAGAGAGGGAGAGAGAGTGGGTGGGGAAGAGAGAGGGAGGGAGGGAAAGAGAAATGATATTACAAAAGTTTTTCTTTTTTATTGCTGCTAAACGTAATATTTCAAAAGCAGAAAAAAAATGAAGGGGCATAAAAGTGCCTTTATCACGTTTTCCTTAGAACAATTACTTGAGCTCTGCCTTGTTGATCATTGTTTTAGGTAGTAAAACCTCAGTATCCAAGTTAAATTGCCGTGTTGGCACTTTGTGATAAATAATTGGGTTTTGGGTTGAAGTTTGGGCACTCGGTCTCTAAAAGTTTCACCATCACTGCCCTATTCCATTTCAGACAAATGGTTGCCCAGTCTCCAGTGATGAAGCACTCACAACTTCTGGAGGCAAGTTGTTTCCCTGATTCATTGTTCTCACTGTCAGGAAATTTCTCTTCAGTTCAGAGTTGCTTCTCTCCTTGACTCGTTTCCACCTATTGCTTCTTGTTCTACCCTCAGGTGCTTTGGAGAACAGCTTGACTCCCTTCTTCTTCTTTGTGGCAGCCCCTCAAAAATGGGAGCATTGCTATCATGTCACCCCTGGTCCTTCTTTTCATTAAACTAGACACATACCTGTCCATCTGAGAATAGCGTGCTTCCCAAAATGTAATCTGATTAATTAGGATACTTGGCATTATAAAATGGACTGTCAGCTCTTTGAATGGGAATTAACAGTAGATTCCGAGCTTTAAAGGTCCAGTAAAACACCTGAGAACTGCCTATGGAAGGAGAGAGATTATTTCAGGTCTGGTATGAATTAAAGTGGAGCTTAAGAAAAAAATGGAAAATGTAACGACATAAGGCAGTCAATAAACTCCTAGACTGAGCCCTCTCAGTGACCATCCCATGTTTCGAGACCGATCTCCCCACTCAAAATCCTTTAGGCAGAAAAAGTGACCATTGACAGAAACTGTGTTTCTTCTTTGCGTAATTGTCCTTAATGCAAACCGTAATGAAGTTGGCATGATCTCTTTACTGAGTTCCTCTCATCCAGAATGCTCAACTTCTTCCCCTCAAGCTCTCACCTCCATTACACGCGCACCCCTCATCCACCTCCTGTAATTAAAAACATTAATGTTCCAGTTGACATCTGCGTATGAAAGATTATACTTCCCCTCAAATAATGGGGTGGAAACTTTCAATGAATATATAGAAGCTCATTAAGGACTTTTTGGAATTAAGTGAAGACAGAGCCAGTTTCCATCTCTTGACGGGAGGGAGACGGAGATGGGGGGCCAGAGTTCCATTGCTTGAATCCTTCCACACAATGTTAGCTTCACATCCTCAAGGTACTAATTTGGAATTAATCAGTGTAATGGCCGGCTCTTTCTCTCGTTCCACTGCTTGAAAATGAATGGTTGCTGACAGCAAAGACTCCGTAATTATTTGTTTTTAAAAGGCTTATTGAGAATTGGAGAAGAAAAAAGTTGTTTTGATGTGACAATAAAACTAGTTGGGCTACAGTCACTCCGATTCTCCTGCTGACCAAGGACAATTTGCACTGAGGGGGTACTGCCCCATTAAAATGCAGAATTAAGCCCCTCCCTGGCTGGGTCGAATCATAATTTCAGAATTCAATATAGACTTCATCGCCTGTTTGCACAAATGGATGCGCACACCAGATGCTGGCGTCCTGCTTCCATTTCATGGCCATTATGTTTGAATTGATGTTGGCACCACTGTGTGACAATTATGGAATGAGAGTTTTCAGATGTTAGGTTTGTATGGAAATGTGTATATTGTCCTTAAGGTGAAATTGCAGCCTTTTCTGGTTTAAATATACACAAATGTGTGTAGAGCAAGGATGTTGAGTAGGCAACTCTTTGGATGTTGGTCAATGGAAGCGCTCAGCATTTCCCATCATTAGCCAGGTTGGCTAGGAAGTGTCATGGATTCCCACTTATGGCCAGGGTTAACATCATACATCAACTTATTCAGAGAGAGATTGCCATATCTTCTTATGAATTCATGGCACGTCATCTAATTCAATCACACATCTTCCATGTCTACTCAAATTGGATGGCAGGAGAGCATAAAAAGCATCTGGTCATGCAATTAGAAGATACTGACTGATTTCTACAATGATTCCTTAACGTGCTACATGGACAGCTTTCAAAGAGGGTTGGATGAGCCAGAAAAAAGATGGTGTCTTTTGGGGGTGGTGAGGTTGTGGAACTTCAGAGATGTTTAGCAAACTGGAATAGTTAACGTGGCTTTCTTCCAGCAGCTCTTTCCTTTCCTGCAAGAGAGTCCACCTTTTTTTAAAAAAAAAATATGATTTATATGCCGCCCTTCTCCAGAGACTCAGGGCGGCTTACAATGCTTTAAGCAATAGCCTTCATACTTTTGTATATTTATATTTATACAAAGTCAGCTTATTGCCCCCAACAAACTGGGTCCTCAATTTACCCACCTTATAAAGGATGGAAGGCTGAGTCGACCTTGAGCCTGGCTGGGATTGAACTCGCAAGTAATTGCAGGCAGCTGGATCTTAAATGCTGCCTTTGTAGGAGGCATTACCCCCCTACGCTACTCAGGCTCCTTCTGTTCCTACTGCTTGTAGCAGTGGTGAAATCCATTTTTTAAAAAATACAGGTTCTGTGGGTGTGGCTTGGTGGGTGTGGCATGGCTTTGTGGGCGTGGCAGGGGAAGGATACTGCAAAACCTCCATTCCCACCGCACTCTGGGGCCAGCCAGAGGTGGTATTTGCTGGTTCTCCGAACTGCTCAAAATTTCCGCTACTGGTTCTCCAGAACCTGTCAGAACCTGCTGGATTTCACCCCTGGCTCATAGGTCCCAATAGAAGAGAATATTTATAGTTCAGGGTTGAACTGTGAGATTCTTGATATTCTCTGAGCTTGGTTATTTTCTTTCAGATGTTTTATGACTTACCTGGTTAACATTTTCAGTGCTAGAAGGATGTGGGGTTGATTTCTGGGACCATAAAAGTCACGATGCATCATTTTGAGAACTTTCCGATCCTCAGTCTCATTCACAAGACTTTGGCTATATTACAAAAATCAGAAATGTTTTTACTGAATCCCACGAGCTGGGATTCTTCACTGCTTTGGTACTGCCACATCCGAGGTAAGATTAGTTGGGCTTGACTCAAAATCCTTCCAACTCTGATGACTTTATATAATTTCCCTGGTTGTTGGAAAAGCAGCATTGAGAGTATGCCGTGCTGACTACTTTCTGAAGTTTTCCATAGTTTCCTGATGGCCTGAAAATGGAGGAGCTACAGCTTAAGGGCAAGAGGATATGCTTTGCATGCAAAAGATCCCATTTCAAGCCCCAGAAGGGCTGTGGGACTCCTCAGATTCCATTTCAGAAAGAAGCTTTGGCAGGCACACCTGTCTGCAAGACCTCAAAAGCACGGCCAAGTCTTCTCCACAGCCTCTCTCTCCTTGACAGGATGAAAGAGTAGAAGATGGGAAAGACAGTTTTTATTCTCCCTAGGTGGGACCAGAATCTCAATTTGATTTGATCTCCTTTACAGGGAAATGAGTAACAGTTAGTTATTTGACAAAGATTGATCTCTAGTCATGTATTTCATAGTCTTCCTTTTCTGGCACTTCAAAAATGATCATCTGGAATAAAAACCCTTGTGTTCTACTCAAGCAGTGGAAACACAAAAGAGGGCTGGGTTTTCTGACTCTGGCAACTTCATAGTATGGAAAGCTAGACTTGAGGGATATCTTTTATGTAGATTCTATATACGCTTCCAACTTACAGAAAGTGCTAGAAGAGGGAGTCAACCTCTTCTCCAAAGCACCTGAAGGCAGGAGAAGAAGCAATGGATGGAAACTAATCAAGGAGAGAAGCAACCTGGAACTAAGGAGAAATTTCACAACAATGAGAACAATTAATCAATGGAAAAACTTGCCTTCAGAAGTTGTGAATGCTGCAACACAGGAGGTCTTCAGATTGGGGAGTGTTTGTCTGAAATGGAACAGGGTCTCCTGATCGGCAGGGAGTTGGAACAGAAGACCTCCAAGGTCCCTTCCAACTTGTTATCCTGTTATTCTTTCTGTTATACATTAGAAGTGTATAGGGCTAAATTCTTCAAAGAGCCTAGACCATCTCTCCTTCAAAGAAGGTCCGTTGTTGAAGTCCTCCCTGGGAAGCCTAACAGGGCACTGCAGCTAAATTGCTTTTGTCATCCTTCAATGGGGTGAATTATGCTATAAGATTGGTGGCTGGGGAGATGGTTGTTAGGCTACAGCCAGCCCATGAATCTTAATTGCACTTTCTTGTCCTAATGAGGTAAACAGAGAGAAAGATGAGCCAAGTTTATTCCCTTCAGCTCTCACCAATGTCATGAATTTCCTCGAAATCTGAGCAGATATGAACCAGGGAGGTCCACCTCTTTCAGCCTGGGCAGGAAGGAGAAGAGGGTTCTCAAGGTATGAGAATCATTTTGAAGATGAATTTGGAATTACAGGTGGGAGGCAGGGATATCTGTAATCACATGATATTGGGGATGTGGCAACAGTCATAAGTATGCAGAACAATCATTAGTCACTTTTTTTAGCGCTGATGTAACTTTGTACCGTCGCTAAATGAATAATTGTAGTTTGAAAACTTTTTGTATAACAATTTGCAGAAGACCATAATTATTTGTACCTCAAGGAATGTACGAACACTCTTCAGTTGCAAGAAAGAAGGGAAAAACCTGCTGATTTATCCTTTCCTCAAAACAGAATCTCTTGAAATCTGGACTACAACTCCCAGAATTCCTGGAGTCCTGGAATGGCAGAGTTACAGTTTTAAGTTGCAAAGACAGAATCTCTTGAAGGCCTTGGACTTTTTTTTGTTAAGGATTTGGACAAAGATTTTAAACAGGACTTTAGTTCCGAAATCTTGATGATTCATATGACTTTGAAAATGTGGTAGCTTCTCTTCTCTTCATAGACTTTTAGAGATGTTCAGTAGATTAAAAAAACAACAACCCATCACTCTACATTTGACTCTAACGATAGTCCAAAACACAATATTTTGTGAGGGAAACATTGCATCAGATGAAAGACCTCATGATGGCTGGGGAATTCTGGGAATTGAAGTCCACACATCTTCAAGTTGCCAAGATTGAGAAATATTGTTCTGGTGAGATGCCCTTCTAGCTAGTTTCTGGTCAATGGATGAGGACTCATGCTTGGCGGAGATGTTGGCTGTCCTCCTGTCCTTTAATTTATGCAAATTTTGGACAAAGTCTGAAAAAGGAAGAAGTTGGTATTAAAAAGCACCCTCCTTCCTGTTGTCTAATGGAGATTAGCTTGCTGGTAGGACATTCCTCACTGGAGGACTCCCTGGAGAAGACCCTAATGCTGGGAACAATTGAGGGCAAAAGAAGAAGGGGACGGCAGAGAACGAGGTGGCTGGAGGGAGTCACTGAAGCAGTTGGCGTGAGCTTAAATGGACTCCAGAGGATGGTAGAGGGCAGGAAGGCCTGGAGGAACGTTGTCCATGGGATGGCGATTGGTTGGACACGACTTCGCAACTAACAACACCAAAGAACATTCCTTCAGTGGTTTGCTTCCCTGAAGGATCTCTGGATGTTCACATCTGACCCATTTGGGCTACTGAATCCAAAGTAGCCAGATGCTGAGTCTCCCTTAGGTCATCCCTCCTTTCTGACCTTCTGAAGATCTGTAGGCACCTAGAGTTTGACATGAGTTCAAGATCTCCACTTAGTCTGAAAATTGCCCACTAAGGGTGTTTCTCTTCTAGTTTTCTTGTACTTTTTGGAACATGGTGGGTTGGGCTCTGGAGAACTCTTTCTGATGACACCCCAAACAGTAGAGACAAAGCCAGCAGGGCCCCTTGAGTGGACCAAAGCTTACATATACAACATTTTCCCAATCATTTCCTATAACCTTTCAGTGCTTCCCTTCTAGGAAATGAACTTGTATTATGGAATAAGACTTCCTTGCTGCAAATGATTGCAATTATCCAGCAATGAACTGCTGGAGCTGGCTAAATATTGTGGCATTCGTTAAACTGAGTTACGAAAAGTGTTCCTAAGCATCGTGTCTTCCTCAGAGGCTAGCAATAATAATCATTCTTACATTTTACTGGGGGTGGCTGTGCTACTCAGCTGTTTGGGGGTGGGGGTGGGGTGTGCATTGTGTATTGCACCCTAGACCAATGAGAAAAAAAGCAGGGTTTTAAGGAAAAAGAGCTGGATAACTTTTGCAGAGCTAGTTGGTCTAAAGAAGGCACCCCAAAATTGTTGGGAACGTCAAGGTTTCCCCCCACTCCTATTTCAAATGAGTAACATGTCCTTGTTTGATTGATTGACTGATTGCAAAGCTGCCTGTCAGAAGTCTTGAGGAGACAAACAAGACACCACCGCACTATGACAATAAAAGAAAAACCAAATAGGAAGCAACCATCTGGGGATTATAAAAATGAAAAACAGTCATAATGTTCTCTTTGGCCTGATTAGAGAGCGGCACCTTTTAAGTTCTCTTTGATGTGAGAAATGAATCTTTTTGGATCAACGCACCCAGCATTGTTAAATGATTTTGCTTCAAGGGCAATTAGATGGGATTTCTGAACCGGTGGAGCTTTCTGCATTAAATTGGAATGTTGATTCAAACAATCCAGCTCCCCATTAATTCCATGCACAGGAATGGCTTTTTTCTTGTCGGTTCAGAAATTCAAATGGCTCAAACATCCAAATCCTGATTCGTACACATGTCTAGCTCCATTGCGCCAAAACCCATTCTCTTGGGAAGCTCACTGGCCCAAAAGAAGCCCAAGAAACACCCGCGTGAGTTGTGTCCAACTGAACCTTTTCTTTGAGCATGAAGGACATCTAAACTTCTTAGTTCAAATGAATAAAACCCAGAGCCTTCCCTTCAAGAGAACCAAACCTTTATATTTTGTTGACCATGACTGTAGATGGCCCTCAAGGACTCAGGCAGGGACCTTCTCCATCAGAGGTCTATGGAGACAGGGTACGTACCAGGGATACCCACCTGGCCCCAAATTTAAATGTAGCGCCCTCTAAAAGTTGCCCCTGAACTGCCACATTTCTGATTTTCGCTTCTCAGCCAAATATTTTTTTTTTCTGTGGTGGGAAGGAGAAACAGTCATACTTTGCAGAGAAATCCTATTAATCATTTTAACAAACTCCACTCTACTCAGCTACTGATCTACTCTCCTGTCTCCAAAAAGTTCAAAGCTCATCTTTGTTGTTGGCATGGCTTTGTTGTTGATTACTCCTATTTCGGCCAGGCAGTTCTGAGAAGTAGGTGGATAACAGAGGGGAAGCGACCCCAACCGCTTCTCCACCCCAATCCTGGTTCTCTTCCTTCGTGGCAGATTCGCTACTTAGAAGGGGAGCCCGGAGCATCTGCAGGTGTATATGGCTGTTGCACCACAAAGGGCTTCAATCCAAGATGTGGTCACCATCTTGGCTTCTTCAAACACATATAGACACACAGACCAGGGGTGGGTTCTACTTAACTTTACTAATAATTCGCAACAGGATCGTGCGTGTGTGCTCGCTTCGCTCATGCACCAAGCTTCTGCACATGCTCAGATTGTCTATGATGACATCTGGGTGGGTGGGCGGAGCTTCCTCCCAGTTTTACTACCGGTTTGCAAGAACCGGACTGAACTGGGGGCAACCCACCACTGACACAGACACAGACACAGCTATTGTGTTGCTACTTAAAGAGAGGGAGGGAGTGTTGGAAGAAAAAAAAATCCAGTTCCAATTCCAAGCTGAGAATATAATGGAAAGTTGGTTTATTGAGAACGACCAAAAGCACGGGTGTGATTCTGAGACAGCTGACAAAATGGAGTTGAGAGTATGTGGGTTTTATACCTATTGGATCCCTATGGAACAGTGGTGAAATCCAATTTTTTTTACTACCAGTTCTGTGGGCATGGCTTGGTGGACGTGGCTTCGTGGGTGTGGCAGGGGAAGGATACTGCAAAATCTCCATTCCCACCCTACTCTGGGGCCAGCCAGAGGTGGTATTTGTCGGTTCTCCAAACTACTCAAAATTTCCGCTACTAGTTCTCCAAACTGTTCAAAATTTCTGCTACTGGTTCTCCAGAACCTGTCAGAACCTGTTGGATTTCACCCCTGCTATGGAGTCATGTAGGGATCATGGCTGGCTCTATAGGCAAGAGGGGAAATGCAAATCCTGCATGTTGGTCTGAGCTAATCTTGTCAATCTTTTGTTTGTTGCTTATCTGGAGTTTCTGTCTGACCCAGTCTTTCTGAATGGATTACTGCATTTCTAAAAGCTGGCCTCCTCAGTTTCTGCTTGGGGCAAGGAGACTGGTGCTGGTTTCTGCCTCCCTTAAGATTTTTGTTTTTTTCATTTCTCTTTTAGGGGAAATATTCTATCCTGCCTTTTTAATATTCCCCAAAATATTTCATTTTCTTGGTGGGTGGGTGGGTGCTGACTTTCTACAGGAGGGAGAGGCAGGAAGGTCTGCAGGGGGACGTCAAAAAAAATCAAAATGTTTCTATGTCTGTTACAGTGCAGAGGGATTGTATCCCATAGTTGTGTGGCCCTAATCTTGACTTTTTCACACAGACATCTACGTACCCACAGAAACACCCACCAGACACACAGAGAGTGCCCCATGGAAATCTCTGGGAAGGGAGAATCTGACTCCGCCCTTGAAGCACCTACTTTTCCAACATGGTCTGCAGAAATATTCCCTGTTCCCAAGAGGTCTCCCTCCCCACCACCACCCACGCCCCCTCCCGCCATCTGTCTCCTGGAGGCATGAAATAGTCCAGCAGCTTTTGGGAGCTCAGATGGACTCGCCATGTGAGAAAGGCGAGAACCCAGCTGGTATTTAATGACAATCTTTCCTTATTTAAGCACCCACAGTGTCTAAATGTCAGCGCCGACCCTGGTCCGCCTTTGGTCCGATCAAATAAAAAGGGGCTTTGAGTCCAACGGCTTAAGTTAAGAAGCTGCATCTTGTAACCTTTTGCCTTCCATTAATTCCTCTCTGATTCGGGGTGGGTGGGTGGGAGGAGGCAAAGAAGGGGAGGCAGCAGAAGAAGTCAGGATCTGCCTCCGAATTCTACCCACTCCCCAATTCCTGCATTGGCCTATAGCCTTCTCTAAAATATTTTTTTGAGGTTGGGAACACCATATCAGGGTATGCATCCTGTTTCAAGTAGAAGTGGAATGAATGTGTTTGTGGGCCTTTTTTTAGGTACCTAGAAGCCATTTCAGATAGGAGGAATATAGAGTGATATCATCATATATGTTGTGACCTAGGCTCACCTAGTGATTATAAGACACAAATTAGTCTTAAACAAACATATTTTATTATAACAGCTGGGAATTACTTCATTCCCAGCTTAGTCCAAATTAATTCCAAAACAAAGTCCTTCCGAAAACGTCCTTCAGCTTATCACAAACCTTTATCTTCTTTGGTACCCTGCCAAAGGCCTTTCTTGGCAAAGCCCCGCGAAGTTCAGAAACAAGACATGCTGACTGGAAACAAATGTAGCAATGTTGCTTTCCTATAAAGAGCCCAAGGGCCTTTGCTGCTCTTTTAAGCCTTATGGGAGGGGCCAATCATCTCCTGGCCTTACTCCTGAGTTGTTCTTTTTGCTTTAGCTGCTCTTGCCTTCTGGAAGGTCTGCGCATGCATGCACTAGGAACAGGCTCCTCCTGTTCCTTTGCCTCTCTGCTGTCCAACTCTGGAGGTTCCAGAGTCTGTACATCGCTCCCGGATGGCCCTGGCCCCATCTTTGCCTCCAATGCAGAGCCCTTTTCCGGGCCTCCCCCAGACTGGCTCATGGTCTTCCCCAGCCTCCTCACTGTCCGACTCCGCTGCTAGCTCCACGGGCTACTGGCGGACCACAACAGTGTAACTAATGATGAAGGATGAAAGAAATTAAATCCTTTCTTTCATTTGCATGATGGCATCATGACACGGAAGATGTCATCCAAGCCTTTGAGGTTATCACTTCAGTCTTGCTGGACAACAGGTTGCTCTGTGATGAGATAATAGGTCATAAGTGGGTGGGTGGGGAAGAGAATTGTGGACGTTGTATTTTAAACCTATGGCCTAACCTCAAGAGTGAATTTGCAGAGGAAGCCTCCGGTCTGGGCCGACTCTTCCATGCACAATCTGGGAGGAAGAAGGCATCTCTTGAGGGCTGCTTGAGCAGAAAACTGATTTCCAACATCGCAGAACCTTTTTTTCTTGAAAACCCATCTCCCCACCCTCACCTCAGCCCCCGAGAGGCTCTGTTAGTAATTGATTTGGATGTATCTTGGTGCCAGAAAGCAGAGAAAGCCTGCTGTTTAGCTAATCATGCGTATCAGTTATGCCTCAGCAGGAACTGCTCGAGAGGCAGCTCCTCTTTCTCCTTCCCCCCTCAGCCTCTCCTCTCTGTTGCATTGGAGAGAAATCCAGATTGGAGAGGAGAAGTCCCTGAAAAGCAGAAGGATTCAGAGAAACAGGATTAGGCTCCAAGAAAAGAGACAAGGAAGGGGATCAGAAGCCTTCACTGAAGCCTGACTAGGGGGCTCAGTGGCTAAGACACTGAATTTGTTGATCAGAAAGGTCAGGAGTTTGGTAGTTCGAATCCCTAGTACCGGTCTCCTGCATTAGCAGGAGGTTGGACTAGTTGACCTCCAAGGTCCCTTCCAACTTTATTACTGTCAGGAGACTGAGGACAGCTCCCTGGAGGAAGTTTGAGCCTTGGGAAAAGGTGACAGTTGCACTTTTCAGTGATCTGAAAGTAGAAACCAAGTTCTGTTTTCTAGGTCTCTCGAGTGCCCTCAAATAATGGTTATAGGAAAGCAGGTTCCCTTGCTGGCTGGGGAATTCTGGGAGTTGAAGTCCACGAGTCTTCAAATTGCCTCCTCACGTTTCCCCCTCCTCATCCTCATCACTGTACAGTGAGAATCAGCAGCTGAATCTGACCAGGGCTGGAGGTGGAGAACAGGATCAACCAGCTGTAGCAACGAGCTGGCCTGTGGATGTTTGGCCAGCTTACCACAGCTGGAGGTGCCATGAGCTGGAAAGAAAAGTGTGCGCAGGCACGCACGCACACATGCACACACACACACAACACACACACACACACACACACACACACACACACACACATGGTGCATTTCTTGCTTTTCCTTTGAAGGGATCAGTCTTTCATATCCAAAAACACAGGTATGAAGCCCTGTTTGGGATTTGGAATGAGAGGGGTGAAGAATGTCAGCCATGAAGGTCTCTGAGCTTCAGGGCCCCTCTAGGACATGGGAGATGGGTGGACTTGTCTCCGTTGATGGCAGAATAACACGGAAGAGGGAGAAAATGGTAGAGAAATCAGTTTAGGAGTTTGGACTGCTCATCCTTGCTTAACCCATTCTATCGTTGATGGAGAGTTACTTTTATTTTACTCTTCCTCACTCAAGTGGGAAAAAGTCCAATGTCTAAAACAGAGAGCCTTTGATCTCCATGATTATGGACATTTTCAGCACAGTTCCTCTAATATTGGCACTTTGCAGCGTGAGTGATTTGGTGCTCCAACTGTAAATTGATCCCAAGACAAGGATTGGAAAGTAGAACCAATATTAAAAGTGTCAACTGGATGCCAACGTTCAAACTCAACCTTCCAGTACAAGGTATCTTCGCCTGCTTCCCACCTTCCTGCTTTTTCTCCATTGGTCAATTTCTACCCATCTTTCTCCCAATTTTCCAATCTCCTTGGCAACCATTGCTGGGGGTGGGGGGAGAAAATGAAGTTTATTTGAACCTTCCTTTTCCATGCCCCTCGTCCTGGTGGATTTTCCTGCAGATTTGGGAGCTTGTTGAAGAGACCCCGAAACTCACCAAGTTACAGAGTCCCAAAATATCCCAACAGAGATAAACAATTTGGTTTTCCTTCCTTCCTTCCTTCCTTCCTTCCTTCCTTCCTTCCTTCCTTCCTCCCTCCCTCCCTCCCTCCCTCCCTCCCTCCCTTTTCTTTCTTTCTTTCTTTCTTTCTTTCTTTCTTTCTTTCTTTCTTTCTTTCTTTCTTTCTTTCTTTCTTTCTTTCTTCTTTCTTTCTTTCTTTCTTTCTTTCTCTCATCACTTTCTATTGCATGCTATTGTCCCTCAGTTCTGCTTTAACTCTTGGAATTTCTAAAAGTAATTTCAGGTCAGGTTTATAAACAGTTTGCTGCAACTTTAATTAGCATTTTGTACGTGCCTTGGGTGTTGGAAACACACGTTGATAGGGTGGTGAAGAATTCATCGCTGCTTTGAGTTCATCGTAGATAAAATCACTAATATGTGTGTGTGTGTGCTCTGACCAATCACCACTGGATTAGTTATGAAAGTGGCTGAAAAAGTTGATGGAACCATACAGAAAATCATAGGAACGATGCATTTTCTTCTAGCATTTGCCATTCGTGCATTTATCGGGAGAAAAGACGTCAGCGGACTGATGGAACTGAACGTGACACTAAACTCAATGCGCTCAAGCCACCTGGCCCCAATTCCGAAATGAAAAAGAAAAGCAGGCAGGTTTCAAATACTTAATTCCCATTTTGGAAAAGGAAGCTGACTAATTTAGACTTGCACTGAGAGCATTTTGGAAGAAATCTGAATGCAGAAGGCAGAATACCATCTCTCCTCTAACTGTTGAGTTTGACCTCTGGAACGAAAACCGTTTTATTTTTTTTCCTTGCTGAGCACAAGTATCCTCAACAATTCCCCCTTTGGGATCTGGCAGGGGGGAGGGAGAGAGAAGCTATCCCACCCCTCAAGTCAGCAACGTCTTAAGCCGCAGGCATGAAACCATGCCTTCAGCTGCAAGCCACTTTCAGCACCAGCGATATAAATAGGAGGAATTTTTCCCCCTCTCTGCATTGCATTGTAGCTCTTTCATGCTCGTTCGTGCATTTGTCGGTGGAATTTTGCTGAATCCATCCTGGGGGACAGCATCCTCCTAGCTACATCCTTCCCTACAGTGAGAATTGTTTTAAACTGGGGTTTAAATTTGCACAGGTGGGTTGATACAGTGGGTTTCTCCACTCTGGGAATCAGGAGAAGATTCCTCTGGTGGGCTTCTGTCTCATTCCTGGAGACACCAGACCCCAACCCTTAACATTGGGGCATGCTAGCAAGCCACCTGTCCAGAAAAGGTACACCAATATTCACATGTTTGGTAAGAACTAGTTAATTTTGTTATTTCTGGGATTAACTTGCATCCCACTGCACAGCCCTAACTTTCTCTGTGGCAGCCCCCACCCTCTGGAACGATCTCCCTCCAGAACTGAGAAGAATTCCCGACCTCCGGACTTTTCGTCGGGCCCTGAAAACCCATCTCTTTCGGCTTGCTGGTCTAGCCTGACCCCCTTAAAGTTTTTAAATTTTTAAAGATTTGTATTTTAGGGTTGGGTATTTTAATATTTAATGGTTTTAATTTCTTAGCCAGAGTTATATGCTTTTTAAAGAAATTTTTAACTTTTGTGTATTGTTTTTTATTTGGCTGTCCACCGCCCTGAGTCCGCAAGGAGAAGGGCGGTATACAAATCTAATAAATAAATAAAAAAATAAACTTCATGGATGCATTGTTGATTGGCATTTGGCAAATTGGCCCTTGACTCTTACTGAAATAGACCTAACCAAGTTGGCCATCTGTCTAAACCAGTGTCTCTCAACTTTAGCCATTTGAAGATGTGTGAACTTCAACTCCCAGAATTCAACATGACTGGCTGGGGAATTCTGGGAGCTGAAGTCCACACATTTTCAAGTGGCCAGGATTGAGAAATGCTGATCGAAAGACAATCGAACCATGATGAATCCATCTCCCGGTGCCCAGTCTCTCCTTTTTCCATAGCTCTGCTTCCTTCTGCAGCAACTCCAGTAAGGCCAACTTTGGAATGGAGGCCCATGAGTCTGTGTGCCCTCATGACCTCCAGATATGGAGTCGGGGAGGGGACACGGTGTGGGTGCAGCACCTCTGGATCTCTCTGCTCCAAGGATAAAGCAAATGCGGCATCATCTCTTGGCGTTCGGTTCCCCTGTCCCGCCCTCGGTGCACTGAATCATCCGAGCTAACATTTAATTAATTTGTGACACTTTGACAGATGGCAAGGAGATTAGGAACTCTGTCATCGAAAATACAATCGAGCAAAGCTTTTTGGAAGTTATCAGCAGTTAACAACTTATACACCACGTCGTATCTAAAAGGTGGTGCCAGAGCTTCCCGAAAGCACTTCAGAGACCCCTCATTACGAACTGTAGAATTTGATATTTCCAAATGTTTTGCTATCTATACCATCTGCACTGCCCCTTTTAAAATGTGTGCATGCACACGCATACACACACACACACATGTGCTATGTACTGTATGTGTGCTTCATTTTTATTTTTATTTTATTTTTTGTTTGCCAAAAAGGGAGATAAAATTTAGATTATGTCTTCCAGTTCCTAAATGCAGATAAGTATCTTGATTCTTCTTTGGCATTTGGCGATTCTCAGTCATCTGCATTGACTTCACTGCAGTACCTGAGATCATTGAATCCTAGAGTTGGACCTTGGGAGGTCTTCCAGTCCAACCCATTGGCCAAGGCAGGAGGACTCATAATCCCAGATAAATAATTGTCCAATCTTTTCTTGAAAACCTCCAACAATGGAGCAGCCACAATATTTGGGAGCCAAGATGTTCCACTGATTAATGGTTCTCACTGTCAGGAAATTTCTCCTTGGTTCCCGGTTGCTTCTCTCCTTGATTAGTTTCGTGTCCTTGTCCTTCTTCACCCATTGCTTCTTGTCCTGCCCTCAAGGGCTATGGAGAATAAATTGAGCCCTTCTTCCTTCTGTCAGCCCTTTAATTATTGGATGGTGCTATCAGGTGTCCCCTAAGCTATAAGATAGAAATCACTAGTTAGCCATTCATCATACAATTTAGCTTCTAGAGCCCTGATTATCTTGGTTTACTCTTCTATATGCTCTTTGTAGGACCTCAGCATTTTATTTTATTTTATTTTTTTGGTATCATGGTGACCAGAACTGGATAAAGCCTTCTGAGTGTGGCCTCACTAGTGCAGAAGGTGCTGACTCTATAAACCGCTTAGAGAGGGATGTGAAGCATTGTCAAGCAGTATATAAGTGCTATTGCTACTCTACAGATGTTACTAACTATCTCTGCTTGGCCAAACCAAAATCATTGCTGTCAAAACTCCTGTTTCCAAACAATAACTTTGCCAGCCCCCAGCCAGGGCACAAAACTCAAGATCATCTTTTGGATCCTTTCCAGTGGTGGGTTTCAAATTTTTTTACTACCAGTTCTGTGGGTGTGGCTTGGTGGGTGTGGCTTGGTGGACATGGCAGAGGAAGAATACTGCAAAATCTCCATTCCCTCCCCACTCCAGGAGAAGGATACTGCAAAATCTCCATTTCCTCCCGATCAGCTGGAACTTGGGAGGCAGAGAATAGATGGGAGTGGGGCCAGTCAGAATTTTTACTACCGGTTCTTCTAACTACTCAAAATTTACACTACCGGTTCTCCAGAACTGGTCAGAACTTGCTGAAACCCAGCTCTGAACTTTTCCAATATCTTGGAAATGTTCTTCAACCTCCGATGGTCTTAATTCCCAAGATTGCCCACTTCTCGTTAGAAGGCAGAAAGTCCCAATTACAGAGATCAGTTCCTTCAAAAGCCTGTCTCGTAGTAATTCTTTTCATCCCCTTTGATTCTTAACCCAAGCAGGAAAAGATCAGCCACAGCTCTGTCTGTGCTTTTGCAGGATAAATACATTCCACTTATTCCCGTTTTGCTGAAGTCGGAGGAAAATGCTAAACAGTACACCACGTTCAAAATTATTCAGAATTCTTTCCCCAAGACTTTTGGTAACACTTCCCTCCTGATGTTTGCAACCACTCTTTCCTTATTCTGTCGTGCTATTTCTTTACTAGTTGATTTATTCACAAACATTTCTGTCGTGTTCTGTTCCCAATGCTTCAGAATAGCATATGCCAGGGAAAGGAAAAGAACAGAAGATTAAAAATAACAATGATAGCAGGATGCATTAGAATAACATTCACCGTAAGAACATCTGCTGGAAGTTTGTTGTTTTTTTTTTTAAAAAAGAGATAAGATCATATCTTCAAAATTGCAATCAAAAACAAACCTCTTTTTACATGTGCTACCTGTGTAAAAGGTGTGTGGCTTGAGTAGTGTGACCATAGTCATGACTTTGAACTTAGCATTTAGACTTATATACTGCTTCACAGTGCTTTTACAGCCCTCTCTAAGCAGTTTACAGTCAGCAAATCGGCCCCAACCATCTGGGTCCTCATTTTACCCACCTTGGAAGGATGGAAGGCTGAGTCAATCTTGAGCCTGGTGAGATTCGAACTGCCCAATTGCAGGCAGCCAACAGTCAGCAGAAATAGTCTGCAGTACTGCATTCTAACCACTGCACCACCGAGGCTCTTAACAATACATACAGACCACCTGGTGGTTTGGGAGGTGCAACAGGTGTCCCTCAACCTCCTACCAGTTTGCATTTTTACTACCAAGAGAGGAGCCATTGCTCTTTTCTTGTCCTGTTGTTATCTTTAAGATGTCAACTCGCGAAGCATCCCTGGCCTGCTCTCGAGTTGCCATAGGCAAGGGGGATGAGAAACAGACGAAGCAGCATGGCAGCCAAAAACAGAAGCACATTCCAGACATATATCTCTCAAGGCTGTCTCCCAGGGTTACCCACAGCAGCTGGAAGGGAGTGATCTCTACAACCCATGAAATTGCTCCGTTGGCAAATGTGATTGATGACACACCCGGGGGGGGGGGAACAGGGTCATGATTGGGCGTAAATTACAAGGGGTCAGAGTTGGCTTACTTGGAATGTGCCGACTTGAAGCTCCTAATAAATAACTGGATTTCTTTTGAAGTTTGGCTCGAGGCTCATGAATTCGGCCCACATTTTAACAATTGCTAGTCAACACCGAAACATTTGTTTTTCTCCATGTAGAATGAAGGAGACATTTTTCTGTTGGCTTATTGGCAGGCACCTGAAGAGAGATCCTGAACAGCTATTGACTGTCAAATGTTTGTGATCTGTGCATCTAATCTCTGATCTTCCCGTTGTGACTGGAGATGTTGTACACTCCCACAAATGGAGCTCAACTCATGGTGGCTTCATGGACCAATTAGACCATCCATATAGCTCTTATAGCAGCTGTAGAGAGCAGCAGTTAAAGTTTGAAGGGACTTGAGAGAAGGTTGTCTTACCAATTAACAAGAATGTTTGTAGCTCAAGGCTGAACTGTGGGATCCTTGACGTTCTCTAAGCTTGGTTGTTTGTTCGTAGACATTTCATTACCCGAAGAGGTAGTATCATCAGTGCTAGGTGGCTAAGTTATCTGTCTCCAGTTTTCCAGCTTCCCCTAGGCCAGGGGTCTGCCACCTTAAACACTCAGCCATTTGGACCCGTTTCCCACAGAAAAGAAAACACCGGGAGCCACAAAACCTGCGTGAGCGTGGCCAACTCAACGTCACTCACTTCCACCAGTCACATGACACTCCCTAGTCACGCCTACCTAGCCGGTCATTAGGACAGAAAACCGGTTGTTAAAAAACACCAGGAACCACAAAACCCTTTTGACATCTCTCTCTCCCTCCCACTCCACCTCTCTCTCTGTATCTCTCTGTCTCTGCCCCGGCCACTTCTCCATCACCTGCTGTCACCCTTACCTTCTCAGATCAGGCGAGGAGTGACTGGGAGTTCAAGGTGTGGGGCCAGCCAGTGGTGGGATAACCGAAACAGGGAGCCACAGCAGAGAGCCCAAAGAGCCGCATGCAGCTCCAGGGCCACAGGTTGCTGACACCTGCCCTAGGCCATTCAGTTCTTTAGGAGGACAGTCTACAGATCATAAATTTTGCAGACTGTCCCCTTCCTGCCAGATTCATTCCTCCCAATGTTAAGATGTTCTGGATCTCTTTTTACGTCTTCCTTCTTATGACAGCCTTCTCTACTCCTGACACCTTATCAGCAAAGATCTTTTTCAAGTACTCCTTTGTTTTTTATTCTTTTTGCATTGCAAAATACTGCTTTATTATTTTAAATTGCTTAGGCATTGTTGGTGATGAGAACTGCTGTACAAATGCTTCCATCAAACAAATAAGGAAATAATAAAAATTGTATCTAGTTTAGACGTTTGATCAGCCATTTCTTACTGATGCGAACCATATCTTTAAAGAGAAGAGCTCCTCGTACATTTACAGGAGGTCTAGGGTTAAGTGCTTAGCGTAACTTCAGAAACATAAAAATTACATCCAATTGTTATCTGGCTATCCGATCCTTTGTTTCGTAGCCTGCCCGGCTCTTCATATGCCTGCTCCCTTGACAGTTAAACTTGGAGCAGAGATGCAATTAGATTGCTAAGGAGATGTGAAAAGCAGCACAATTTATTAATTCAAGAGAAAGTTAAGAGGTCTGGGTAAGAGGAAGATTTCAAAGGAAGGTTGATCATGCATCCGTCTATTATTTATGCAATATTTTGAAAGGCCAGCTGAAGAAGGGAACGGGGTCGTAGATGGTCTGGAAGACATCTTTAGCAAGGATGAGGAAAGGGACACCAAGACATCCTTCATCTAGGGCAGAGGTCTTCAAACTTGGCAGCTTTAAGACTGGTGGACTTCAACTCCCAGAATTCTCCCGAAGTCCACCAGTCTTAAAGCTGCCAAGTTTGAAGACCTCTGATCTAGTGGGACCCTCCCCCCGAGTTCTGGCACTGGCTCAATCTGGGAAAGATTGAGTCAGTGCTTGGTCCAGAAGTGATCCAAATTGCTTTCCTTCAAAGAAGATCTAATCCCATTTGGAGCAAAATGAACAGAGATGGGCTTTCCCAATCTGATCAATCTGCCTGGAATTTCTCTTTGCCGTATTTTGGGTATTTCCTACATATCTGCCCAAACTCACTCCAGAAGCTTCCGTGCAGAGGTGAAATCCAGCAGGTTCTGACAGGTTCTGGAGAACCAGTAGCAGAAAATTTGAGCAGTTCGGAGAACCGGTAGTGGAACTTTTGGGTAGTTCAGAGAACCAGCAGATACCACCTCTGGCTGGCCCCAGAGTGAGGTGGAAACAGGGATTTTGCAGGATCTTTCCCCTGCCACGCCTACCAAGCCACGCCCACAGAACCGGTAGTAAAAAAAAATGGATTTCACCACTGCTTCCATGGCTGCCAGGGGGAGGGGGGATAGAATGGGGGTCTCCTCATCCAACACCTTGACCATTGCACTGTACTGCCTCTCAAAACTTCTTCTGAGTTTTAACCCAACAACCTTTTTTCATACTATGGGAAGATTTTAATTGCTATGCCTTTATAGCAGGATGGAGTGTTTTAATTCTATAATTATATCCTGAAGTACTGTATGCATTGTTTTTTTTTAAAAAAAACAACTGTACCAAACGGAGTTGATTGTTAGTGCTTCTCTGTTCTCAAATGGATGTTTGCCTAAAGATTAACGGATTTGCCATGCCTCCTGATTAACTGGACTGGGGTGCAGGAAAATAAACAGAGTTTGCCACCATTTGTAGGGCTGTGATCCTCACCCTTTCTCAACCGAAGCTGTAGAATTGCAAATAGGAAAACATAATCCCCCTCCGTTCCTGTTATTACGTCTTATAATTATGCGAAGGCGTTGAGTGTCGTAGCGTCAACCTTTGGAAAACAATTTTGTTTAATGACTAGTGCTTAATTAGTGCTTGAACTCATCAAAAGCGAACGAGATCAAGACAGCATCAAACTTGGGTGGAAACATTTTTTTGGTCATTATGTCAGCTTCTTAAACTCTTGGGAAGGGGATCTGCTTTTCTGAACAGAAAGAAAACTTTTTTAAAAAAAGTTTCAATGCTTCCTTCTTTCGGACAAGACAGGATTGGAGCATTTATTCATGAAATGCAAAAAGTATTCCCTAAAGTCTGGTTGCATGCAACAATATAAACTTGCACAGTGGTCCCAAAAGTGCTTTTTTCAAGAGTCAACGGGACTTCCTTGTTTTTTTTTTCTTTTGAAGATGTTTTGCTTCTCATCCAAGAAGCTTCTTCAGCTCTGACTGGATGGTGGGGAATGGAAGGATTGATATTCCTTGCAGACAAGACAGATGGTCATTTGCATCCTTTTGGAAGGATGTTGAAGCTACCTGGGTGGTGCTCCCGGTTGCTGTGGTCTGCCATTTTTTTCCTCTAGAAATCCATTCCTACTCCTACACCATTCCAAGGGGGTTCATCCTAAATTGTGCAGCTAAAAGGTTTTGCTTTTGTAAAGAAGTATCACAGATTTAACAGATTTTCTAGCTCACACCAACAGTAGTAGGAGTAATCGTAGTAGTAATAACAGATATGTGCTTGTATCGGTGTCTCCTATGACTTCACCGGTCTCAACACTCAAAGTCCCTTGGAATTGAAATTAATGAGACTTATTCTCACCCACTCTCTAGTAATAAATTAATGCAATGCATTAAAACCATAATTCACAACTTAACAAGATTGGGTAAAGTTTAAGGGCTGCTTTTCACACAGCTTTTATTAGGTCATGTGAACTGAGTCCATGTCCAGTTGTGTTGATGGTTTAGTAGTGGCTTGTACACATCCAGAAAACAGATTCAGTAACTAGCTTCAGGGCTACATGAATGCAACAAATGTAGAAATACATGTAATAAAGGTTATTATTATTATGGGTAGTCACACAGTCAGCCAGATGTTCAGACTGGATGTGGCATTATCCGCCTACTGAGATCTTCCCAAGGACCCAGGATAGGCAGACGTTGTTATTTGATGGCGTTAGACATATTATCACAGGATGTCAGCTGTTCCAAGTCAAGATGCCTTTTGCAATTGACCGATGGGGATTTTGTCAATGCTGGTGTTCAAGTGGCGCTCCAGATGTTTGGGGATTATTATTTTGGTTCACCGCACAGTCAGCAGATGTTCAGACTGGATGATCTGGCATTTTTAAAAAATCCATCCATTGAGTCCTTCCCAAGGATTTGGAATAGGCAAATGTGCACATTAGGTGGTGTTACAGATATCATCGCAGGATGTGAGCTGTTCCGAGTAGTCATGCATGATAATTACAACCTGGAACCTGAGAAAGGTGGAGGCGGTGTTTGGTCTTGAATAAGAGGCCTGTCCAGTTACCCAAACACACCTGTGTCAGCACTTCAAGCTGCATTTATTCTAGTGCTGACATAGAAGGAGGAGAAGAGGCACCTGGCAAAGGACGTTTGACTTTTCACCTACTTATTTTCCCTGGAGATGATATCCCCTAGGAGATGGGATGGGAGGGGGGAAATTCCTTTGAGCTGGAGCAGTAGATTAGGAGTAGAGTGACTTGGAAGATGGCCAATGAGTGCAGAGGAGTGGGGAAAGGAAAGGGAGGGTTTTGGGTCAGGAAGCCAGTGTTGGTTGTTGTGCTTAATAAATGAGAGATTTTATCAAAGACTTTTTGTTGAAATGCAATTTATTTGAGACGACATCGAAGCTTGACACCTTGACTTATTCCTTCATCTCAAGCAGGTGTCCAAACCGAGGGCGCTTCTTCTCCATGGATTTCCCAAATATCTCCTGGTACAATGACAGCTATGAAAACAGGACTCTCAACAGCTCCAGCCTGGAGCAGAAGCCCACCCACTACAACTACTACGCTATGCTGCTCACTCTCCTCATCTTTGTCATCGTCTTCGGCAATGTACTGGTCTGTATGGCTGTGTCCAAGGAAAAAGCCTTGCAGACCACCACCAACTACCTGATCGTCAGCCTTGCTGTGGCTGACCTGCTCGTGGCTACTCTGGTGATGCCATGGGGGGTTTACATGGAGGTAAGAAGGCCATGGTTGCAACCTCAGGTCTTCTGGAGGCCTGGCAGATGTCCATTGTAGGCATTCCATGAAGGTTCCTTCGGAAGCAGGAAATTCTGTAGATAAAATGTGGGCAACCCAGAGAAATATAAGGGTGATGTAAAATGTCTCTTGAAGGCTGTCAATTAAGTGTCAGGTCTACATCCATGGAAGTTCTCCTTGGGAGAGAAAGACTAGCTCCAGAGGTCAGGTTCCTTCAAACTGAGCAGAACTTCTGGTGAATTCAGGAAAACAACAGGACCTTTCTTGACAGGAATACACGATGTAACTTTTTTGGACTTCCCAATCTAGCAAGCAGGCTGGGATTTCCCTGGGACAGTAACCACTCTTCAGAATGCTAACCCTATTTAGCTTCCAAGCCCAGACCAGGTTTCCTGGTGCCTCCACCTGATGAGACTAATAAACCATCCATACCCCAAGCCCACTCACAACTATTCTGCAGAGGGTTGTGCATTTTCAACTATGGTTGTTCCTTACTGGGGAAATGCATGCTGGGATCCACTTGCTTGCATTCATGAAGCATAGATGTGATTAGGAATGCATCTGTTGGCGACACGCAGGGAGTGAAAACGACAGGGTTCGTTGCCATAAGCAATTAATATTCTGCTTTTCTGCATTTCAAAAGACCAGGTTTACAAACCGTATTTGCAAATCCGTTTTTTTGATGAGAGCCTGAAGCTCTAAAACAGGGAGTGGGATGGCTTACATTTTTTGATGCCTTATCTCCATGACGTTGCTGGTGAGGGAGGATGGGCTTCCAGAGATGGCAATGCTGATAAAAGTCAAAGGTACCCCATGAACCAAAATGTCCTTTTCTCTGGAGACATGGGCAGAAGGCAGTCAGAGGGAGGGGGCTAGAGATGGGGAGGCTTTAGAAGGTCCTGGACCCTCATCACATTCATTTCCAGTGACCGTTAAGAGTTGCAGAGCAGAAGCTCTTTCCTTCCAGCCAGTATTGATAAAATATTTGCCTGACATGACTGGCAGATTGCAGCCGAAGCTGGAATGAAAGATTCAGCAAAAGAGAATGAATCCCACACTTTTGCATGGATACGGGCATGCACGGACATGGACGTGCTTGACCTACACTCACCCTCCATGAACTTTGACCTGACGGTGCTCCTTTGTTCCTTTCTCCTCTCTTTCCAGGTGGTGGGTGAATGGCGCTTCAGCCGCATCCACTGTGACATCTTTGTCACCCTGGATGTGATGATGTGCACAGCCAGCATTCTTAATCTCTGCGCCATCAGCATTGACAGGTGAGACATGCCCTCTGGGTCTTCCAGGCCTCCAGCGTCCCCCCATTCTTCTCTCTCTCTCTCTCCATGTCCTTGCCAACTCTGGACCCACGTCTCAGAGAAAAGGTTTTCTCTCTTGCTTGCTTTCAAGAGATTGGGATGTGCTCCCCATGTCCCTCCCTGTTGTTGTTGTGTCTTTTCCCACAGGTACACTGCTGTGGCCATGCCCATGCTGTACAACACCCGCTACAGCTCCAAGCGCAGAGTCACTGGGATGATAGCCGTGGTATGGATCCTCTCCTTCGCCATCTCCTGCCCTCTGATGTTTGGGCTAAACAACCCAGGTATGCAAGAGGGCAGGATACTCTTTTGGGGTTGAAATAAAGTTCCCCTTTTAGGGATTCCGGTCTCTATCCTGAATATTGCACACTTTTCTCACCAAACCAAGAAAAGAAATGTGCAGAGATGAAATTCCCCAGACACGCAGAGGAGAGCCAGGAAAAATCAAGACTCCTTGCAAAAGTGGCCAGTAGTTCTTCTGAGTCTTTTGGTCACCCTGAGCTGTAATTGCCAAACTCCCTGGTGTCCCCTACCAGGGCCCTTGTTCTACCACTCGCTCTAACCCTCTCAAGTGGAAAATGCAGCTTGCTCCAGTCTAAGATGTTCTTATTCTAGGTTTACGTTTGGTTCATATCAGTGTAAAGGATGGGGTGGGGGGGTGGGGAAGGGACACTTTCCCTTGTCCGTCCATGAAAATGTTGGGAAACTGCCAGCCAGGCTGGAAGGAGGAGTCAAATGAGGATCTAGTTTGGAGTCCTTGCGTAGCTGCAAGTGGCCTAGGCTTCTTCTTCCCCATGAAGCCTTATCTGGATGTTCCCAGGGGAAAGCAAGCAGTCTGGGGGGGTGGGGGGTTCTTGTAATATAGGTGGTAGGCAATAAAGCTGCTGATTTTATTTTTGTTGTCCACGAGTGGCCCTGGATGCTTGCATCTGACAGAAGGTAATGGGCTCAAAACCTGGAGTATCTTGCTACTCCTTAAAAAGCTTTATTTGTGAGTCAGAGAAGCTTTCACCGCCTCCCCCAATTCACCATTGCTCTTTATTTAAATCTGAGTAAAAGCCTTAGCTGTTCCTCAGTTCTCTCCCTCAAATGGAAAATCTCACCCTTAGAAGGTCCGTTCCTCAGAACGGAAGGGTGGAGATGGGATTCCATCTCAAAAGGAACCTCTGTTGCCCTTCTTGCACCCACAGCTCTCTGGACACCCAGGCTGACTGTAGCTCCTAATGGCTGGGGCAACATTCCTGCCCTCTCTTGTGTCTTCCAGAGAAGAATGAGTGTTTCATTGCCAACCCTGCCTTTGTTGTGTATTCTTCTATCGTCTCCTTCTACGTTCCTTTCATTGTCACCCTGCTGGTGTACGTACAGATCTATATAGTGTTGCGGAAACGCAGAAAACGGGTCAACACCAAACGCATCTCCAGCCACGTGGGCCTGGATGCCGACACGCAGGCCCCGTTGAAGGTAACCTCAGCCGTCTCTTCTTAATCTCCGTTTTCTCTGCCCTACTTCCCCAGTTAAGGTTTCCAACCTAGGATTTCCTCACTTCTCGGTCTCTTCCCCAATCAATGGTGTTTCATGTGAAGGTGGCTGCAAGGAGGTGGTTCTCCAAGGCAGAGATCTCCAACCTTGGCAACTTTAAGCCTGGTGAACTTCAACTCCCAGAATTCCCCAACCAGCTGGCTGGGGAATTCTGGGAGTTGAAGTCCACCAGGCTTAAAGTTGCCAAGGTGGGAGACCCCCTGCTCCAGGGCACAGCAACAGGCAGTAGTCATGCATGTAAATATTGGCTTCAGAAATCAATGGGGTGCTTTGCTGGACTGATTAGTCTTCTTATCATTGTTTCTCCCTTATGGGGGAGTTAGAACTCTTCCCCGTCCATGCCCTTGTCCCAAAGATGTTTTTTCAGGAGGCAAGTGGGCTTCCTTGTTTTTTCTTTTGAAGACATTTTGCTTCTCATCCAAGAAGCTTCTTCAACTCTAACAGGGTAGTGGGGGAATGGAAGGATTTATCTTCCTTACAGACAGCTGGTCATTTGCATCCTTTTAGAGGGTCATAGGTGGAGGCACTTGGGGGTTTATCTGTGTCCTCAGGATCACCTGAGTGGTTCGTGTAGTCTGCTTTTTTTTCCTCTGGAAATCCATTCCTTTGTCTTCAGAAACATCTTCCAAAAAAAAAAAAAAAGGAAGGAAGGAAGGGAGGGAGGAAAAAAGAAAGAAAGAAAGAAAAGAAAGAGAAGGATTGAGGAAAGAAGGAAGGAAGAGGAAGGGGGAAGGAAGGAAGAAAAAGGAAGGAGGGAGGGAGGGAGGGAGGGAGAAGGAAGGAAAGAAGGAAGGAAGGAAGGAAGGAAGGAAGAAGGAAGGAAGGAAAGAAAGAAGGAAAAAAGAAAGAAAGAAAAGAAAGAGAGGGATTGAGGAAAGAAGGAAGGAAGAGGAGTGGGAAGGAAGGAAGAAAAAGGAAGGAGGGAGGGAGGGAGGGAGGGAGGGAGGGAGGGAGGGAGAAGGAAGGAAGGAAGGAAGGAAGGAAGGAAGGAAGGAAGGAAGGAAGGAAGGAAGGAAGGAAGGAAGGAAGGAAGTCCAGTTGCCTCCTGAAAAAGCACCTCTGGGACAACTATGACCTGGATGACCGAGAATCTCTACAGATTTGTTCATGGCCTCCCCTTTTTCCTCGGTTCTATTCTGGATAGCTGCTGTCTTATGCCAACCATCCCCCTTCTTCTGTCTTCTTCTCTCTTTCTCCTCCCTCTTCTTCTTCAGGAGAAATGCACTCATCCAGGAGATGTCAGGCTCTGCACGCTCCTTGTGAAGAGCAACGGGACCATCCCTGTCCACAAGGGCAAAGTGGTGAGTTTCCATGCCAAGCACCCCAAGTCTACACAGATGCTGAATTATAGGCACCCTTGGCTTTGAATGTTTTATAAGAGTCTCGAAGCACCAACCACAAAATAGGAGCTGGTGCAGTGGTGAAATCCTCCGCGGGTTGCCACCAGTTCGCTGTGCGGTGCATGCCAAATGCACACTTTGTGTTGAAAAAGGAGCCGCTTGAAGGTAAGTAGAACAGCGAGGGGGGTGGAACAGCTGTGCCGTATGATTTAGATCTGCTAGAAAGCAAGATTTTTTGCTTTCTAGTGAATATATTGTATTTTTCGGAGTATAAGATGCACCTTATTCCTCCCTAAAAGGGGGTGAAAATTTAGTCTTATACACCCAATGCAGCCGCGCCTACCCACTGACTCCCACCCTTTGGCCCCTGACTCCCAGCAGTTACCTCCTTGCAAGCAAACAGCAAGAAGAAACAGCTCCTTTCAGCATCAGCACAGCCTAATTAGCACAAGTTGATTGGATCAGCCTCCCGACTCTCAGCTGTTTTGCTCTCAGCTGTTTTGCACGGGCCACTGCTGCTTGCTGCAAGGAGGTAAATTGCTGAGAGCAGATTTTCTTTTTCCTTGTGCTAATCAAGCTATGCTGAAAACGAAAATGAAAGTAAAGCAGGCTGTTTGCTGTTTGCTGCAACGAGGCAAAATTGCTGGGAGGCAGAGGCAGATTTCTTTTTCTTGTTTTCCTCACCAAAAAAGGTAGGTGCGTCTTATAGTCCAGAGCATCTTATACTCTGAAAAATATGGTAAATTGTGTGGTGCAGCTGATCGTCAGAAATACTGATTTAGGTGAACTGGTAGCTTTTTTTCACTAACGGTTTGCCCGAACTGGTAGCTTTTATTACTACTGGTTCGCCCCAACCAGTACGAACTGCTAGCATTTCACCCCTGATCTATTGGCCTATCCATGTGTATACAAAAATGTAACAAGCCTTCAACTTGTATCAGAACTTTTTTCTACAATCTCTTCGGCCGAAGAGGTTTACGAAGCACACCCAGAAAAGCAAGCTTCACTGGTTTTCCTTGATGCCCAAAAAGAGTTCGACAACTTGAATTGGAAGTTTATGACCAAACAACTAAAACTTACGGAATTTGGGACCAAATTTGAAAATATGATTGGGAAAATATATACAAAAAAATGCCTTTAAAAGCCTCTGGCGATCCCAGCTGAGTTGCCTGATCGTCAGAGGCTTTTAAAAGCATTTTTTTTTTGGCATCCTCTTAAGGTTGTAGAAAAAATGCTTTTAAAAGTAAAGTAAAAAAAAAAAAGTTGGCTACGCCCACCCAGTCACATTAACCCTCCCACCAAGCCACGCCCACAGAACCAGTAGTAACAAATTTTACATTTCACCACTGCTTTGATGGCTTTCTTTCATTCAGAGAGAGACCCCATAGAAAGACCCCATGGAGATGATCCCAAAACTCAGATTATTGAGTTGCCCTTCAATCTCCTTTTTTCGCCTGAGTGCAGGGGAAACTGAATTCTCTAGAGTTTTTTTTTTTTTAATTTGGGTCCCGCAAAATACAGGGAGGAAAAACCAGAGGCATCGGTTCTAGATTGTTCAAAAGTTCTCCAGTTCTGCTACTAATATTTTTAATTCCAGAAGTCATAGACCCTCGCTGCTGTCATTGGAGTTGGAATTGCTTTATTTATTTATTGCTTAATGCATTGTAAGATGCCCTGAGTCTCCGGAGAAGGGCGGCATATAAATCAAACTAATAAATAAATAAATAAATAAATAACTTTATTTGAACAGGGGTCATCTTTGTGAGTAGCATGCTCTCACGGGGTCCATTGAATTGGCACTGTTTTGCTGCTACTTTTCCATTGTTATTCCTTTCTATGAGCCACGTTCCACTCTGCAGCTTGGTAAAAGAGATTTTCAGTTCATTGGCTAACTTGAAGGAGATTTTCTCTGAACATACTTTGTCTCAGTATCTGTCTGGTTGTCTGATTAAAGAGCCTGATGTTTCTGATGATTATACAGGAGGCCATGGATCCCATGGAGGAGATGGAGATGGCCACCAGTACCAGTCCACCAAAGAACAACGTTCAGCCACCTCTGCCAAGTGAAATGGAACCAGCGGAGCCAGCTGCTTCCATCCCCTGTGCCAATTTAACTCCGCCATCCCCTGAAAACAGCCCCCTCAACGTGCAAAAGAATGGGCATACCATAGACAATTCCAAAACCGCCAAGGTCTTTGAGATTCAGACGATGCCCAATGGCAAAACCAGGACTTCCCTCAAAACTATGAGCAGAAGGAAATTTTCACAACAGAAGGAAAAGAAAGCCACTCAGATGCTTGCCATTGTCCTTGGTAAGAGTTTGGTCCAACCTCCCTTGCGGAAGCTACAGATTCGGCATTTCACCGGATTTATAGACTGGCGAATTAAAAATCTGGGACAGGGAGGAGGAAGAGTTTCCTACTCCATAACATAAACAAAGAACTTCATTGCTAGTTGTTACATGGGATATTTGTTCAACAAAAGTGCCAATTTCCAATCCCAAATCATTGTCTATTGTTGCCTATTGTTGACTCCAAGTAGGAGTTTTTGACTCCAAGTAGGAGTTTTATTCAACAGTTGTGTCAGGCTTGTCCCAGCTTGGGCCCTTAGAAAAGAAAGATCCTTGATTCCATTTGTAGCAAAAGATATACTATTACTAAAGCTAAGTGGTTACAGTGTTAAAAAAAACTTGGATCTGACTATTTCCACATAAACAATGTTTTTTCCTCTTCTCCCAGATCCTTCCCCACTTGACCAGTTTGTAAGTGTCCAATTGTACTCAAAGTAGGTGTTCTGGTAACAGTCTTAAGGTTTGATGCCTCTTTGGTAGACTTTTGCATTGACACCTCTGGTTCCTGTCATCCAGTCAAACCCACCCACCCCTTCCTGGCATTTATGTCAGGATGCCAGCGAAACGAAGCAGGCTCAAGTAGTTATGATGGCAGACCTGACAGGTTGCACTGCTAACATGGCCTCTTTTCTTGGTCCTCCTGCAGGTGTTTTCATCATCTGTTGGCTCCCTTTCTTCATCACCCACATTCTGAACATGCACTGCAACTGTAAAATCCCACAGGTCATGTACAGTGCTTTCACATGGCTCGGATACGTGAACAGCGCAGTCAATCCCATCATTTACACCACCTTCAACATTGAGTTCCGGAAAGCTTTTATGAAGATCCTCCATTGCTAACCTCTGCCTGAGGATCAGTTGTTCTGAATCCCCCGGCCGGATTAAGGCTGTGTGTTGGAGCACCCAGTTTGAGAGTGCCATGCCAATATATTTTTACAACTGGAGTACCACAGCTGTCGTGGTCCAAGGTTGCCTTCCACTCAAGGAAGCATTGAAACTTGGGGAGGACTCAGATGGAAGAGTTTGCTTCAAATGCAACCTTCTGCTGAAAGGAGAAAGCCAGCAAGCCAAGTCTCATCACCAACAGTTGCATGAGATCAAGATGATCTCCATGGGAGTCATCGCCAATTTTAGCTGAGCTCAAGAAGGAGAGACCATGGCTTGCTCACGCCTTGCTCTTATGGTCCATTTCTCACCAAAGACGCACCCATTCTTGTCCGCTTCGCACCAGGAGGAGGACTTCTTCTCCGAGGAAGAAACAGCTTTCCCAGGAATTGTCTCCGTTGGCGTTGCCTTCAGACTTCAGGGACACTATGGGGTCCATCAAACTGCCGAGGCCAAATCATGCAGCTGCTGTCAAGGCTTAGAGTAGTCGCAACACCATTGTTACCAGACATGTAAAAGGAAACAGGAGGAGGAGGAGGTTGTGAGAGAATGAAATCTCAGGGCGGAGGGGAGGAGAAGCAAAATTGTTTATTTATACAATGCCAATGTACATACAATTACACAGAATGAACTGAGCAGAAGCCCAAGCCAAAAAAAACCCCCCAGAAAAGTGATAACCAATCAATCTCGTTTTGCATGGAATGCATTGTAATTAAAAAGCCATCACTGCTCACCTACACCAGCATAATGTGGTTGACAGCAACGTCTCCAATTCCAGGAATGAATTTCGTGGAGAACAAATCAGATCTGACAGGGAGGGAAGGAAGGAAGGAAGGATGTTTGGCAAGATATGGACTACAAGGCCCTTGTCAGGCACTTAATACTGAATTAACATCTGGAGAAACCTCAACCAAGTGTGAGTGCAAAGGTAGACTATGTGGTTTGCAGACAGGCAGAAGACTCCTGTTAACCCCAAGTTAAAACCCCGTGGATATAAAAGAATCAGTTAAAATATGGAGAAGGAACTCCAAGGAAATTCCTCCCAGTAAGAGATGGAGATCTTGGCTCTTTAAGTGTAAGGTAGATCAATTAGACAACAAGCCATCTTTTGAATCACCTGTGATTAGAAGGAATGCAAAGGATGGACTTTCTCTCCTGGGTTAGGTTTAATTTATCTGGGCTATAAAAACCCACTAGATGACAATAAAGTGAGTTTCCTGTTTTGTTTTGTTTTTTTTACACATCAGATATGGTTCTCTTTGTTTTAGACTAGGGATGTCCCACGGGTCAAATCCAGCCAGTGGGGTAGTTAGATCTGGCCCGCAGGGCTATCCTGGAAACAGCAAAGGACTGTTTCTGACTGTGATGGAGGAGGCTGAAAGCAGATCCTGTGTGGGCTGCGTGTGGCTCTCCCGATCTCTGTTCTCACTGGCAGAGGGCTGCAGGAGGATCCCAGAGCCCCACTCAGGCCACCACAGGTGCCCCTGACACGAGTGATGTCGAGCTGGCCATGCCAACCCTGCCCCCCCCCAGGTCAAACACAACCCATGATGTGGCCCTCAAATAAATTGAGTTTGACTCCCTTGTTCTAGACCCGTGATGGCGAACCTATGGCACGCGTGAGACTGGTGATTCGCAAAAGTTTTCGGCCTCCAGAGGGCCTCCGGGGGGGTGGGGTGAGGAAGGCCATTTTCGCCCTCCCCAGACTCCTAGAAAGGCTCTGGAGGCTGGGGAGAACAAAAAACTAGCCTACCATGCCATCACGTGCCAGGAGCAGTGGGAACATGGGAGGGTCGTGCGTGCATATGTGGGGCAGGGTGCATAGAATTATGGGTGTAGGCACACACGCGTGCGACACACACACACACACCACACACACACCACACACACACTGCTCCTGGCACGTGATGGCAAAAAGGTTAGCCATCACTGTTCTAGCCTATTCTACACTATCCTAGATGTCCTGGGGAATCTATAGGCAGGGGTGACACAGATGGAGAGACCTGGTCCCCAATGATATAATGTACCCTTACATCTCTCGGGTGATCAGAAAAGCTCTAGCTCACATCATCTGCACTGCTTGGTGGGCACACCTGTTGAGACAGGTGACACTCTGAGACGTTTCTGGATTCCATCTGCGTTGTTCCCAACAAAGTCAACCCACGCAAGAGGAAAAAGTCATTGGAAAGGTTATTTTGACGAAGCTGCATCAGACATGATTTTTGTCTGGCGTGCTGACTTCACTTATGTCAAGATCGTATTTCCCTTAAAGCAGAACATCTGGGCCTTGGTCTTTCCAAGAAGTTTTTCAGGAAAAAAAAATTGAGACTCATTTTCTTCAGGGCAGCAAAATCTACATAACACAGTTCCAGGTTGAAGGAATTTTATTTTGTTTTGTTTTGTTTCCCCCCCTCTCCCAGATCTTCTGTTAAATTTTAAAAAGTATTGACATCTTTCTTTAACTTTCCTGAAATATACTTCTGGCAATTTCTTAGGGAAACCAAATAAAGTCCACATAGATCATCTTCCTCGTATTTCTATCTTGAATGCTCATGTGATAGCCAGGACTCCTTAGATGTCTTACCTTTTCTCTACAAAAAATGGTGACGGACAGTTAGGAGCAAGTAATTCCAGACTCTGGTCAGTTACGGTAGCTCTGGTTGGGGTGGTGGGAGAACCACTGACTGCTGAAACCTTTTCAACGTCTCACTCTAGGAAAAAATAAAGTCATCATCAAGTCATCAGCGAGAATGGTCAACCCATTCGTGGCCAATGCTGTTATTGTTAACCTCTACCAAATTCACAGTATTTTTGTAAGATGCTGCAGAAACTGTACAAGCCAATTAATAAAATGACATGGAAATGGGTTTTTTTTCTGGGATCTCATCTGTGAACATGAGGGGTGAGTAAGAGTGGAGTCTAGCCATGGCTGTCTCTCTTAGGAAGAACAAACTTGAAGGCTCTTGTGCAACCTTCTCCATTTTCCAGGTTACCCTTCCTAACATAGAATCCAAGCTGTGGTTGAACCTTTCCCACATGGCTTTCTCTCCTCTTCACCTTCAGAACCTCTTTCTACTGACGGTTCCTCTATTATACTTAATGGTCTCGATGGGTTAGAACACTTCTGAATAGGGCAGTCACAAGATATGGTTTGTTGGATCCAGGAAGTTCTACCTCAGGTTGTTACTTTCAAAAGCAAATGGCTCAGGCATGGCCAGAATCAAGTCAACTCCACCCAATCATTGGTGTTGTGGGATCACCTACGTTTCCCAGTTTTCCAAGAAAAAATCTGGACAGAACAAGTATCTCCAAAGCCACCTTAGAGAAGGTGGGACTGAGATGGCCAGCAAGAACACATCTCTCAAATCCTGGTGAAGTGCAACGGAGAAGCCACAACCTCTGCCTTTGCCTGGAAAATGAGAAGGGCCAAAGATACCCCAAAGCTTTACCATGACATTCCTGGTGGAAGCATCCAAGGACCTGAGTGAGAACTCTCCAAAATGATTGGTTCTTGACTCTAAAAGTGATTGTGTGCTGCCAAAACCATGAATCAGGAGATTAGATTAGTTAGTAGGCTGGCTGAACTCAGTCTGTTATGGGAATAGGCCCACAGCAGGCTTAACCAGTTTCAAACTGCATTAAAACCATGGCTTAGATGATGCACAAATCCAGGCTGTTTGACCCCACAATAATTCAGTACATTGCACAAATCCATATTAATTGAGTAAGCAAGAATTAAGTGCTTTCTGTGAATCCAGGAACCTTTCTCTAGGCTGCCCCACTTCGATTCTTTTCCCATAGAGAGGAGATGTTGTGTGGCCAATTTGAGAAAGTTATAGACCCATCCTCATTTCCTTTCAGAAATATTGAAAGGTTTTGAAAAGTTCTGAGAATAGAGTGCCCATCACCTGGAGAACTGGGAAAGTTTTAACAGGATAACAGAATTGGAAGGGGCATTGAAAGTCTTCTAGTCCCTTGTTCAAGTAGAAAACCTGATATCAGTGATGGCAAAACCTATGGCACATATGCCACAGGTGGCACGTGTAGCCATATCAGTGGGCATGTGAGCTCAGCTCTGGCGTGCATGTGCGTGCCAGCAAGCTGATTTTCAGGCCTTCTGGGCCCACCAGAAGTAGGGAAACAGGTTGTTTCCTGTCTCCGGAGGGCCTAGAGGTGGGGGAGGCCCATTTTTCTCTCCCACCTGGTTCCAACAGCCTTCCCCATCCCCCTGGAGGCCCTCCAGAAGCCAGAAATGGCCCATGTGCCAACTTTCATTGGAACCGTTTTCAACCTCTGGAGGACCTCCAGGGGGTGGGGAAGGCCGTTTTCACCCTCCCCAGACTCCTAGAGAGGCTCTGGAGGCTGGGGACAGCAATAAACGGGCCTTCTGGGCCATCACGTGCCAGGAGCGTGTGGAGTGTGGGGGGGGGGGGGGGGGTCATGCATGCATGCATGAGGGTGGGGCACATAGAATTATGGGTGTTGGCATGCGCACGATCCCCTCTTCCCCCCCTCCTGGCAAAACGATGGCAAAAAGGTTAGCCATCACTGCCCTATATCATTTCAGACCAATGATTGTCCAATCTCTTCTTAAAAACTTCCACTGTTGGAGCATTTACAACTTCTGGTGGCAAGCTGTTTCACTGGTTAATTGTTCTAAGTGTCAGGAAATTTCTCCTTAGTTCCAAGTTGCTTCTCTCCTTGATGAGTTTCCATCGGTTGCTTCTTGTCCTGCCCTCAAGTGCTCTGGAGAATAGCTTAGCTCCCTCTTCTTTGTGGATGGTTGATTTTGCCAATAGATGGTTTTCCAGACCCATCTGTTACCAAAACCCTTCTCAAAAAGAAGGAGGGGGGGGGAAATCAAAAGTCGAAGAGTTAGCCTTGAGTGGGAGCTTTGATTTCATAATATATATGGTACCCAAGTCTTTCTTTCGGCTTTCTTCCTGTTCCCTCTGAAGGCCGAATCACCTCCTGGGTCCCTTGGCTGGCCTGTCTCTCTTTGGAACCAAGTCAGTGAGTGAGCCTCCCCAGGACTGGCTGGGCAGGAAAGGGGTAATATTTCCTTTGCTTTTATGACATCCATGGCATTTGAATCTTTTAATTAAGAGGGTGGCAAATTGATTTGTAGGGTGGAGTGCATTTATTGAGACTCAAACAAAACCTGAACCAGACAGCTGGTAAGAATAAGATGTTTCACCTGCCTCTTTGGCTCTCCGCAGATTTGGCATTTCCAGTTTGCTGGCAGGAAAGGATTTGCCATTTTCCGGTGTTTGTGGAAGGAATTAATTTTTTGGCTCCCGTGTAATCCTAAACAGTGGCCGTCTACAAAAGAGTATCTAATTCCACACGATACGAAGATTAGCCTGTTGTTGGTCTTTCACACGTGATGTCTCAATCCTTTTCCAAGAAACAGGTGGCAGAAGGTTCAAGGATGTTCTTAGATGGCTCTCAAATTTGTCTCATCTTGGCTGCAATGGACCACTTGAGGGTGGCTTTATTTATTTATTTATTTATTAAATTTTTATACCGCCCTTCTCCTGAAGGACTCAGGGCGGTGTACAGCCACAATAAAACAACATATAGTACAAAATTTAAAAGCACTTAAAAAACGTATTAAACAATTTGGCCCCCAAATTAAAACTCAACAATTAAAACACCCATTACACATCCTTATTAAGCCAGGTCAGCTTGTTGGAATAGTAAAGTCTTGAGGGCACGGAGGAAAGTACGCAGGTCGGGAATCATACGTATCCCCGGGGGGCAATTCATTCTAGAGTGCTGGTGCCTCCACAGAGAAGGCTCTCGTCCTGGGGGTCGCCAGTCAATATTGTTTGACGGACAGCACCCTGAGGAGTCCCTCTCTGTGGGAGAGTGTGGTCGGTGAGAGGCCATTGGTGGCAGAAGACGATCTCGTAAATATCCAGGTCCTAAGCCATGGAGCGCTTTGAAGATGGTAACCAATACCTTGAATCGCACCCAGAAGACCACTGGGAGCTAGTGCAGCTCGTGCAGAAGAGGTGTTACATGGGTGCGCTGTGTCGTTCCCATAATCACCCGCGCAGCTGCATTCTGGACCAGTTGGAGCCTCTGAGTGCTCTTCAAGGGGAGCCCCATGTAAAGAGCATTGCAGTAGTCCATACGGGACTGACTTTATCTGACTTGATAGAATAAAGCAACTTGTTTCTAGCTCCTAGAGAGAGCCTGACTGTATTTATTTCATTTATGTCAGCAAGGTATCCATGAACACAATACTTCCCCAATGACATCTGTCTAAGTAGACCTTTGCCCTAAAAAAATCCAGATGTGGATGATGGTGATCAAAGGAAAGGGAGGAAAAACAGATGAAGTGATTGCGAAGGGAAGCTAGCGCTGAGAGGGGATCAGATCTTCAGATTAAACAAGTTGGAAGACATCTAGTCCACCCCCACCACCCAACAGGAGACCCTATATCATTTCTGACAGATGGTGATCCAGACTCTTCTTGAAAGCCTCCAGTGATGAAACTCCAACTTCGGAAGGCAACTTAAAACCAGGAAGTAACGACACCCAGGCGGATGGGCGGAGCTTTGCTCCACCATCGCTACTGGATCACCAAACCACCTGCGACGATGGCTACTGGATCATCCGATCTGGTCCGAACCGGGAGCATTTCACCCTTGTGGCACAGGCAATCCTAAATTTAACAAAATCTCTTCCCTGGGTCTCTGTGAGCAGAAAAAATCTTATCGGGAAGCTTCTGTTGTGATGTATATTTTGGTTTCTAATGTATTACAAGGCCCTCCAGTGTTTTTCATGCGAGACAGGGGGAAAAAAACCCATTGGAAACAAATGCTTGCTTTTGTAAAACAGTGGAAACAATCAATATTAATAATTTTCATTAAAATTATGTAGCCTGTGAGTTAATAATTAATGCCGCATAATGTATTAGCTTCGAATTGCAATCAAATTCCATTTTCATGCCCTTTCTGGCTTGTTTTTATAGCTTTTAATTAATGTTATGGATAGACCCACATATAGTGTGTCTTTGTTGGGGGCAGACAGGAAAACGGGAACGAAAAGATATTTCCTGCAATAAACACGTAGAGAAGCATCCCAGAATAACTCATGAGCAGCAAGGAAAAAAAGAAAAGAGATAATGAAAGTGCTTCAGCAGCAAAATTCTGAAACAATGAAAAAGGTTATTTTAGCAGTTGGTGAGCTTCTACGGCAAAGAATGCAAAAAAATAAAATGTTGGGCTGAAAAATGCACCTTTTCAAATCCCTCCATTTGCCCATTCTCTGTTTCTTTCTCTCTCTCTCCTCTCTCTACCTCCCTCCTTCCCTCCTCCTTCCCTCCCTCTTTCTCTCTCTTTCTTTCTCCCTTCTTGCACACTCACACATATAACACTCTCTGGACACAAAAAAGGACAAGGAAGAGCTGTAAAGCACTATGAAGCGCTATATAGGTAGTCCTCAACTTACAACCACAACTGAGCCCAGAATTTAGGTCACTAAGTGAGATATTTCAGTGAGCTTTGCCTCATTTTACGACTTTTCCCGCCCCCTTTGTTAAGCGAATCACTGCAGTGATTCAAATTAGGAATACGTTGCTAAGTGAATCGGGCTCCCCCGTGGACTTCGCTTTATCTGAAGGTTGCAAAAGGGGAATCACATAACCCAGGATTTTGCAGCCGTCATAAATGTGAGTCCATTGCCAAGCATCCAAATGTAACTCATGTGTTAACAACTGTGGCGGGAAAGTTCGTAAAATGGAACAAAACTCGCTTAATAACTGTCTCGTTAGCAACAGAAATTGGGGGAGCTAATTGTGGTCATAAATCAAGGATGACCTGTGTATGGTATCTTAATGACCTGGAGATTTCAACTCCCAGAATTCCTGAGACATTTAAAAAAAAAACATTTCTTTTTCTCTGAAGATGCATTATTTTTTTTCTGCAGGAGAATGGTCCTTATTCATATGCGGGTGGGTGGTGGGTGGGAAGGGGGGTCCGGCAAGGAGATAATAAGACACCACAGGTGTCAATCCGGAATAAACCAGCCAACCAAGGATGGAGAATGGAATGCATAAAAACCTACATCAAAGAGACACCGAACTTCAAAGCCCTTCCCAAAACTTCAAAACAAGCAATTACGATTGGACGCTGATGGACTGGTCAGGGGAGGGGGGTGGTGGGCAGGGAAAGAGGGAAAAAATGCAAACTTTGTGTGGGAATACTCAGATCCAGCTTGGCTTATGTTCAAAGAATGAAGCCAAATTTAAATTAGATAGATGATAGATAGATAGATAGATAGATAGATAGATAGATAGATAGATAGATAGATAGATAGATAGATGATAGATGATAGATAGATAGATAGATAGATAGATAGATAGATAGATAGAGATAGATAGATGAGAGAGAGAGAGAGAGATGATAGCTAGATGATAGATCGATAGAGAGAGAGAGAGAGTTATGATAGATAGATGATAGATCAATAGATAGATAGATAGATGATAGATAAATGATAGATAGAAGACAGACAGACAGATGATAGATCGATAGATTGATAGATCAATAGATCGATAGATGATAGATAGATAGAGATAGACAGACAGATAAATAAATACTGCTAAATAAAATCTACTCTAAAAAATTGGTGATGACACTTCAAAGAATAAAGATGAAAATTAATGAATAAATAAATAAATAAATAAATACTTATTTATTTATTTATTTAATTTTTATACCGCCCTTCTCCCAGAGGACTCAGGGCGGTGTACAGCCAACAGTAAAACACAATCAAATACAAAATTTAAAAGCAGTTTAAAACGAATTACATAATTTGGCCCTAATCGTTAAAAGTAAACCCCAATTAAAATTCATGTTTAGGCCAGTCCAGCTTGTTGGAAGAATAACATCTTGAGGGCACGGTGAACGGTGCATAGGTCAGGGATCATCCGTATCCACTCCAAGAAATTGATGGGGACAGAAAAGAACCTTTCACTTCAAAGAATGGAAAATGAATGAATGAATGAATGAATGAATGAATGAATGAATGAATGAATGAATGAATGAATGAATGAAATCCACTCTAAGAAATTGGTGGGGACAGGGACATCCTATTTTACAGGAGGAGAATGTTGGCTTCAGATCAGCTTTGCATCTCGGTTTCTTTGAAACACAGCCCCCTCCAAACCCCCCAGCCCCCCCCAACCCCCCTCTCCCAGTTCCTCAGCTCCCCTGGAGCTCTTTTGCATTTCTCCTTCTAAACCTGAGACGCAGGTGTTTGATGCAGCCCCAGTGTACCACTCGGTTAAATACGGGGGCGGGGGGGGGGGGATTTATGAATCATGTAATTAACAAGCAAGCTTTAATGAACTGCCACTCATTTAATGAATATGCACTTTATTTATTTATTTTTTAATTCCCCCCCCCCCTTACCCATAGGAAGTGGTTTTGAAGACGGGTGGGAAAAAATCCATCAAAAAGAAAGAGATTAAAATTCTCTCACCAACAGCGTTAGGTTGGCTTTTTAATCAGGGAAAATGCGGTGATAATGTAGCACTTAATTTTTCAATTACGGGGAATTTTGCCGGTTACACAAGGAGGGTGCTTGAAAGGAAAAGTGCATCTCTTCTCTGGTGCAACCTCAAGAAAAGGGGCTGAGCTGAAGAGTCAGAAGGACGCTGCTAATAACTCTGGGGAAACTGAGTCAGCTCTTTGGCCCATTCTAGAATTATGGTAGAAGATCTATAGAGCCTGAGATTTTTGGCAACCTTCTACCCAGCTACTCATGAGATCTGACCATCAGAGCAATATTTCATAATCAATCAGCGCTTCAAGCTGCATTTATCCTAGTGCTGACATAAGAAGGAGAAGCGGATGCGTCTGGAAAGGGATGTTTGACTTTTCACCTATTTATTTTCCCTGGAGATGATATCCCCTAGGAGATGGGATGGGAGGGGGGAAATTCCTTTGAGCTGGAGCAGTAGATTGGGGTAGAGTGACTTGGAAGATGGCCAATGAGCGCAGAGGAGTGGGGAAAGGAAAGGGAGGGTTTTGGGTCAGGAAGCTGGAGTCAGGTATCGGTTGTTGTGTTTAATAAATGAGAGATTTTATCAAAGACTTTTTGTTGAAATGCAATTTATTTGAGACGACATCGAAACTTGACAGTGAAGTCGTCTAAGCGCTGCCTCTACCTAATTTACTTGGATTTCTAATGGATTTTTTTTTCTTCTTCTTCCTGGTTGTTGGTTTCACTCCCTCTCCCCCAAGGACAACCAGACATCTTCAAGGGGGCCCTGGCATAATTGTATAAAAATGCTCTTCCATCTGGCTAGGAGGGAAATGCTGGCAAATTCATGCTTTGATTCTGTATAAATGTTGCTGTGCATTTAAGTTTGTTGGGCATTTCCTCACCCCTGTGTCCCTTACTGCAGTACAGAGGGAACAAGTTAGAAGCTGGTTCACCCCTACAGAGAAGAGGAGGTCAACCTATTCTCCGAAGCACCTGAAGGTAGGACAAGAAGCAATGGATGGAAACTAACCATGGAGAGGACCAACCTAGAAATAAGGAGAAATTTCCAAACAGTGAGAACAATTAACTAGAAGAAGGGCTTGCCTCCAGAAGCTGCAGTTGCTCCAACATTGGAGGTTTTCAAGAAAAGATTAGACAATAATTTGTCTGAAATGGTAAAGGGTTTCTTGAAAGAGTGGGGCGTTTGATTAAAAGACCCCCAAGGTCCCTTCAACTTTGTTATTCTGTTATTCCTACAAACCTCACTGAATTCTCAACCCATCAAGCCTGACCTGAGAAATCATTAGAAATAAATACGTATCACTAGAATGAGGTAGGTATCCTTGTTTGAAGATGGTCTTTTAAGGAACATCGTTTCCAATGAACACTAGTTGAGTGAAGACAACAGAATTAAGACATCTTTGGCGCCCTCTGTGTCTCGCAGTTGATTGTCACTTGCAATCTCAAACTGAAACTTTGATTATTATCTTTTTTTTTCTCAAGACAAAACTGCACAGTAGTTATTTCTCCTGGCTTTTCTTCTTCTCTGCTCTTATCTCTTTCACCATTACACCAGGGAATGTGTACTTATAAGATACAACTGGCATTCTTCTTCTCCTTGGTTGTTACATCTTTCAGATGTTGTAAAAGCCAGGAAACAGGCTTGCTGCAGTGCGTGTAGACAATAACATATTCACACACAAAAAAAGTCAAACACAGAGGCTTTTAGGAAAGCAAACACAACTGGATGGCAGGAAGGGGAATTGCCACAATAAAATCCAATGCTTCACCTACTCAGCAAACTTCCCAATTTTATTGGTAGAATATTTTTCTTTCATCTCGGTGTACGAAATAGGTTGTCTTTAATCGTTTCTAAAACTGTAGATTTGGGTGGTATTGTTGGCTGCCTTATCACAAAGGACAGAGAAATGGCATAAAAAAAAAACAGTGCACGTCACCATGATTCCCATTTGCCCCTTACCATGGCAGAAATACATCCTGACAGCATCTTTTCCCACGGGGGAGCCGTAAAATCACCTTCACGTCATTCACAGCCTGTAAATGAGATAGGCTCAAGAGTTCTACAGTTGCCTTGCTGTTAAATTAGCACAGATAGTCCTTGATGTATAACAGTTCGTTTAGTGATGGTTTGAAGTTGCAATGTCCCTGAAAAAAGGGAGGGTTTTTTCCCACACTTATGACCATTGCAGATCCCCATGGTCATGTGATTAAAGTTTGGATGCTTGGCAATGGACTCACACTTATGACGGTTACAACCAATGCAACAGAAGTTGCCTTTGGAAGTTGTGGGAGCTTCACCACTGGAAGCTTTCAAGAAGAGACTGGACTGCCATCTGTCAGAAATGGTGTAGGGTCTCCTACTCAGGTGGAGGGTTGGACTAGATGCCCTCAAGGTCCCTTCCAACTCTGTTAATCTGTTAAAAAAAACTTCACTTGTCTACAGGCTGGTTTTTTTGGGGTTTTCTGCACAATTCTGGAAAGGAAATGGAAGGATTATTCAATGCAGAGGCCGGGATTTATTTGCTGGTATTACTTATTCATAGAAAGCACAGCACTAAAATATCCGTGTGCAGTAAATAAAAAAAAAATCTAAGCTGTTGCAAACTTGGAAAGTAACACACTCTCTATTCATAAATAGTGTGAGCAAGTGAGTAATGCTAGCCACAGCATCATTTCTGAATATCTGCTTCCATTTTTGGAAGGAAAAAGACATTCTTGACATGCTCTCCTGTATTGGAGAGGCTCCCATCTAGCAAAGTTTGGCTAAGACCTTGTTGTGAAATGACCACCGAAGCGAAGTTTAAATCTTTATGCTATAAAAATTCCATCACTGCCTCTTTCAGGTCACTCAAGGATGAAGAGACAGAGTGGCCAAGAGGAAAACAAGCAATATGCCATGGCCCACAGCATGGCCAAGGACAGATGCCAGTCTTGAACCAGGAAAGCAATCATCATAAATTAAATTGACTAACAGTCAAAGCTAGGCTGACAGTAATACTCTTCTGTTCATGTAGGACAAGTTGAAGAAAGTACTTGAGGGAGTTCCTTGTTCTGGTTTCTCTCCAAGCATCACGTACTAGTAGGAAAACCAACCACTACATTGTCTGCTTAAGTGTGATGGTGTGGGACTGTCTAGTGTAGGTGGATGTTTTGAGTGGTTGACTCTACCCTCAAGTCTACCCAACTAACCTTTCATTTGAGAATGAAACTGGAACCCTGACACTTTCTTTGACCATGGTTGGCCAAACATATTGGAGAAGGTATTCTTGGCTGGAGGGACACGTTTTTGTTGTGGTGGAAAAAGGCAACTGGTGCAGATGAAGAGAGTTCATGTCAGGCCTGCCTTCAGTCAAATCCTAAGAAAGAAACCCCCTGACTCCATTGAAGTAGAGAAGAGGTACTTTTACTGAGTTTGAAATGATAGCAGCAAAAGCAAGGCAAGATCTGATTCAAAAAGCATGAACCTTATAAATTGAAAGTTTCCCCAAATCACCCCACAGGGTCCCTTGCTGAGTGTCCAATCAATGTCCAGTGTGATGTTGTGTGAGGCTCATCTTCTGGGATTCAGCCCATCTGGAGTCCTAGAACAATGGCCTTGACAGGGTGTAAACAACTCCACTCAGTGGGCGCAATAGTTCTTGAGAGCAAACCTCCCTTTCAGTTCACATGGGATTTCACCTCACCAGCTCAGTTCCCCAACCCAAATGCCATGCCCTCCTCCCTGTTACTCTGGCAGCCGATAGCAAGCATGCATCAAAAAGAAATCCCATGCTGGAGATCTGGCTGATAGTTCACCTGAGGTTACGGATTCAATGTGCCCCTTTCTGTTCTTGAGTGACAAAAAAAACCTTGACACCAACATGGGTACATGCTGAACTTTTGAAAGAGTCCTTCCAAGCAACCTGGTGCTTATGGAGTTATAAGATGTGGGATCTGAAGGTGTGAGATGTTGATCCACCTCTAATGGCCGTTTCATGTTCCCAGCTGAAGTAGCACTCAAGTCCTCTTCAAACTTCTCACTGGGCAGGATAATGGGGGTCAGTGAGCAGGAGGGTGATCTTCAATGTGAGTCATTAGCATCATGCTCAGTTGAGGTTGAGTCCTTGAGATCTCAAGAAGATTCTCAGCACTGGAGAAGCAAAGGGATCTATCCAGAACTGCAAAGAACCTTGGAAAAAACGCTCAACAATTTACTTGGAGGAAATAACATCTCCATCTTGGTTGGATAGCACAGTACCTGAGAAAGTTGTAGAAGATAAGCAAAGTAGAACTGTCTCTCCAAGTTCTTCTGAAGGAATGTCATAAATGTCTGAAATTCTTCCTTAAGGTTCCTATTCTGTAAATACTTGATCTGGTGGCCAATTCCTTTAATTGATGGAGGAATTCTTAAGAGTTGACTTGCATAATCCAACCAGTCTGACACCTACAAGATTTGAGAAAGAAATGAAGAGTGATTAAAATAACCAATCCTTGGAAGATTAGCTTTTTGTTCTTGAGTCAAAGAGTGTCTGGAATCTTTAGTCTGCCAGATGATAAAAAAGTCAAACATGCACTAAACCAGATTTATACCAGATGAGTGGTAAAGCCCCTATCATTCAAGGATGAAAGTCAAACTTAAAGATAACCTCATCCGCATCTTCCCTCTTTGAAGCCAAGAAGTCCTTGTTGGTTGGTAGAACTTCTTCAGAAAAGCTTTTATCTGCTGACCAATGGGACAAAAACTGATCTTCCATTAACTCACAAAGTGTTGTGGTCCATCAGCAGCCTGCAGAGCTGGCAGTGGAGTTGGACAGTGAGGAGGCTGGGGAGGACAATGGACTAGTCCTGGAGTCTGGGGAAGGCCCAGATGAGGGCTCTGCCTCAGAGGCAGAAATGGGGCCATTTGGGAGCGATGCGCAGACTCCGGAGCCTCCAGAGGCTGACAGCAGAGAGGCAGAGGAACAAGAGGAGCCTGTTCCTAGTGTGCGCATGCGAAGAGCTGCCAGAAGGCAAGAGCAGCTGAAGAAAAAAGGACAACTCAGGAGTAAGGCCAGAAGATGATTGGCCCCTCCCAGAAGGCTTAAAAGAGCACGGTTGATTCCCATGCTTCTTGTCAGCATCTCTTCAACTTTGTGGGGGTTTGGCCAAGAAAAGCTTTTGGCAGGTTGCCAAAGACGTCAAAGGTTGGTGATAAGGCCAACGGACTGGTTATTAAGAATTTTGCTTTGGACTAAACTGAGAGTGAATTAATTCTCAGCTGTTTTAATAAAATAAGTTTGTTGAGGACTGAATTGTGTTCGGTAATCACTACTTGGACCTTGGTCACAACAGAAGGGTTGCAATACTTTAAGTAGCAGGAGCAGGAAATCCGTCCTATTTCTCCCACCATTTGACACTGAGTGAGGATGTTCTTTCCATTAAAGGTTATTTGTCAGCTGGGCCAATTTTTCTTTAACCACTCTTCAGCGCATTCCCAACTTTGCAGGAGACAGCCTGTCTGGACACATGTTTCTCAGCCCCTGAAGCTTTAAGATCTGTGACTCCAAGAATTCCCTGAATTCCCGAGGAATACCGGTTTAAACTATTGTGGATTTTTTCATTCTTTGGTGGGAATCCGGTGGGAATTTCAGTGACCAAAATAAGATAGGTCTGTGTATGATTTTTGGGGGGGGGGGACTTGAGTTGATTGGAGTAGAAAGACACCCAACTAGCTAATGCATCTTTACGGAATGCAGTTATCTTCAAAAGAGGCTTATTTACAAAGATGGTCTCTGAAAACACCGGCTTTGATGAAATGTGCTGAAACTAATGGACTTGAAAAGATGAGATTGTGGGTAGTATGCTGGCTATAGAGCATCAAAGGGTAAATAATAGCCATAGATTACTTCTCTGCATCCTTTTTTCAATGCAACGTCTTTGACCCTTTCCTCTGAGGCTAGGTGTTGGCTCAGAAAAAAGGCCCATAATGCAAAACGACTGTGGGAATCGATCCCTGTGTTGGCTACTGAGGATGTAATATGATGGATTATCCCAAAGGCGCTTTTTCAAGAGGCAACTGGACTTTCTGATATATTTTTTTCTTCATCAGTGGTGAAATCCAATTTTTTTAAAACTATCGGTTCTGTGGGCGTGGCTTGTTGGGCGTGGGGTGGCTTGTTGGGCGTGGCTTGTTGGAGGTGGCAGGGGAAGGATACTGCAAAATCCCTATTCCCTCCCCACTCCTGGGGGAAGGATACTGCAAAATCTCCATTCCCACCCCACTCTGGGGGCCAGCCAGAGGTGATATTTGCCGGTTCTCCGAACTGCTCAAAATTTCCGCTACTGGTTCTCCAGAACCTGTCAGAACCTGCTGGATTTCACCCTTGCTTCTCATCCAATAAGCTTCTTCAGAGCTAAGGAAGCTTCTTGGATGAGAAATGAAACATCTTCAAGAAAGTCCAGTTGCCTCTTGAAAAAGCACCTCTGGGACAACCATGTCCTGGATGACAGAGAATCTCCAGAGACATGCTGGATTATTTGGTCAGTGAGCTGATCCAGGAAGCCCTTACAACTTTCAGGAGCAGCGGTGAAATCCAGCCGGATCTATCCTGCTTGAACGTTTGTTTCTCTTTGCTGTTCTTGCTCTCTGATATCTCTCTGTTAGCAAATCCAGAAGAACTGTTTATTGTGAATGACTACGACGACTGGTAAGAAGACTTTGTTACTGGACTATCCCTGGACTGTCATTTTGCTATCTCCTGCTTTATATGTGTATGACCTGGACTGTTTATTGGACTGTACCTTACTATTTCCTGAAAGTAAACACAACTCAGTGTATCTCTGTATTGACTGTGTTTATTCGTACCTACTCTCAATCACTTTCATGTGTACACCCTTACTATTCAAGGGTTACTCTGCGAATTCCTTAACAAACTCACTTAATCAATATCTCAGTAACATAAATTTTGGGCTCAATTGTCATCGTAAATCGAGGAGTAACTGCAGTTGTCTTCCATATGAACCTCATGGAGATGGCCTTAGGCCAGTCACTTTCTCTGCCTGTCCTGCCGTACTCTGCCTGAGCAGACAAAACGGGAAGAATCCCAGCCATTTGCATTGGTGAAATGTTGAAGGATCCATGGACTTTTGCCCAGAATCCCACCAAACTCCAAAGAACAGAAAGACTGACCACAAACTTTAGATCCAAGTTGCCAAAATTGAGATGGCCACTAGATAGCTGCCATGAGCTGGGTGTGTGTTCATATATCTCTGCTGCCACCTGGTGGTTGCCCCCTGTTTTGCAGCCCAGGGTAGTTGGGTAATTTTTCTATGAAGAGCTGCTCCATCCGTACCGCAGGGTTTATTTCCAGGCAGGAGGCCTGAAGAGCAAAACATTGGTGTGGATTAAAAACAAAAAACAAAAATAAAGAGAAAATGAGGACAGATGATGCCTCCCCCAGATTCTCTGTTTAAAAATATTACGAAGCTCTTTCGCCACCAGATTTCTTCTCCTCTTGCGTTATTTGCAGCCAACACTTTTACTTGAATTCCCCGTGGGAATTCAAACGATCTCACCGAGAAAGGATGGGGAAGCAGGGAAAAAGAGAACGAAAACACTCTCGCTTTTCCTGACTATTTGCTTCTGCCTTATTATGTTCGAGCCACTTACACAGAGGCCGTCAAAATATTTACCCAAAGAATATTTGCAAGGGGGCTGGGAAAGTCTCCTCAGTGCAAATACCACCTGCGAGGTATTTCAAAGGTATTTCTGGAGGAGGAGGAGAAAGGGCTTCGGGCTAAGGCAGGCTTCAGCTTCTTCTCCTCTTTCTTCCCCAGTTCAGCTAATTACCTCTTTCCCCAGTTGAGGGAATTTGCATTTTTTTCCCATTTAAAAAAACAACAACAACCATCCTGCGCGTTCAGTGGAAGGAGGCCTTCATTTGACCGGTGGAAAAGAGGCTCCCTCAACCCTGCTCAGAGGAGTACAAGGGACTCCCACCACCGTCCCACTCCCAGACCTGCAGAAATTTCCTCCTTGGTGCCTCTCCTCACGCACAGAAGCAGCTTCTGATTAGACACCTCTCTCCCCCTCTCCTCTCTTTCTCTCTCCCTCTCCCTCTCTTTCTCTCTCCCTCTCCCTCCCTCCCTCTCCCTTTCTCTCTCTCCCTCTCCCTCCCTCCCTTCTTCCCTCCCTTTCTCTCCCTCTCCTTCTCTTCCCTCTCCCTCCCTTGCTCCCTCCCTCTCCTCTCCCTCCTTCTCCCTCCTTCTCCCTCTCCCTCTTCTCTCCCTCTCCCTCTTCTCCCTCCCTCCCTTGCTCTGTTTCCCTCCCTCTTTCTCTCCCCTCTCCCCTTTCTCTCATTCTCCCTCCCTTTCCCTCTTTCTTCTCTCTCCCCTTCTCTCTCTTTCCCTCTCCCTTTCTCATTCTCCCTCCCTTTCTCTCCCTTTCTCCCTCTCCCCCTCCCTCCCTTTGTCTCCCCCTCCCCCTTTCTTTCATTCTCCCTCCCTCTTTCCCTTTCTTCTCTCTCCCTCCCTCTTTCTCCCTACCCCTCCCTCCCCCTCTCATTCTCCCTCCCTTTCTCTCTCACTCTCCCTTTCTTCTCTCTCTCCCTATTTCTCTCTCCCTCCCTCCCTCCCCCCCCCCTTTCTCCTGCTCTGGTATTCAGCACCAGGCTGCAGCCAAAACCCGCAAGCTCTTTTAGCCGTTCGAGAGTCAATTAGAAGACTTACGGTTAACCTGGTGAGCCCCATCCCTTGGAGCGGTTCCCAAAATTAGCCAGGTGGCTGCTGCGTGAAGTGTGCCCTGTCAAATGGATCAATCATACCCTCCTGGGTAAGGATACTTGGGGCAGATTGGGGAGAGAGGGGGAACCCACAAGTATGAACAAAAATGCTCGCATGGGAGAACGTCTCCCTTCCCCTCAATTCTGTTTTAAGAGAAGCCACTTTGAATGCTTTATTTGGATTTTTCTTTTCTTTTCTTTTTTAAACAAAGCAAGGTGCTATTCTATACTCCCAGTCTGGAGTCCCTTCCTACTAAAAAAAGTTTGGGTTTGTGTGTGTGTGTGTGTGTGTGTGTGTATGAGGAAATGGCCTCTTAAAGATTCTTTACCTGACTGCATTCTTCAAGCAGCTGATTTGCTATCTCTGGTGGTCCCTCTAGCACAGTGTTTCTCAATCTTGGAAGCTTGGAGATGGGTGGACTTCAACTCCCAGAATCCCCCAGCCCGATTGAGCTTATTATCAAGAGATGTCTTATTTTAGGGGAAACAGGGTAGATAGATGGATGGATGGATGGATAATAGATGGATGGATAGATATAGATGGATGGATGGATAGATAGAAGGACAGATAGACAGACAGACAGACAGATGTTAGATACCGTGTTTTCCTGATCGGCTAGCGATGGAGGCGGGTGGCTCGGAGAACCAGTAGCAAAAATCTCTGCCCCCCACCCTCATTGCCCAGCTGAGCCGCGCAATCATCAGAGGCTTTTTTTTATTTTTAAAAGCATTTTTTCTACAACCGAAAAAATGCTTTTAAAAGTAAAAAAAAAAAAAAGCCTCTGATGATCGTGTGGCTCAGCTGGGATCATCAGAGGCTTTTAAAAGCATTTTTTTCTACCACCTCTTTGACCGAAGAGGTGGTAGAAAAAATGGTTTTAACAGTAAAAAAAAAAAAAAAGTCGGCCATGCCCACTCAGTCATATTACCCCACCACCACCACCAAGCCACGCCCACAGAACCGGTAGTAACAAATTTTACATTTTCACCACTGGTCTCCAGGCATGATCTTTCTAGAGTCTCAACAATCCTCATTAGCTACTCTTGTCAAATAACACACAGAATTGTGGTAGAGGTCAAATCAGCAGCCCCACACAAGGCTCTGTTCCCATCGTGCAATGCCCCTAACTTTAAGACCGGTGCAGTGGTGAAACACGGGAACCCTGGAACTCAGGATCCGGGCTGGAGCCAGATCCTTGCAAACCTCGGTGGACGCCAAGCCGTATTTCCCGTGAAGTGGAGTAGATTAGCACACTCATGCGCTGCTCCCAGGAAGAGATAATGACAGACACTTTCACATCTGCTTATCGTGGCATAATGGCCGTCTCAAAGAGTCAAGGAGGGAGAAAGGACGAATCTATCTGAAATCAAGTTAAGATTCTCCTTCTCTTGCTCTCTTGCCAAGGTGGGTGGGTCATTGCACCAACACCTGATTAGGAAGGCAGGAAAGTTCAATTCACATAGCAGAATAACGGAGTGGGAAGAGACCTTGGAGCTCAGGCAGGAAACCCGACACCATTGCAGGCAGATAATTGTCCAATCTCTTCTTAAAAACCTCCAGTGTTGAAGCACTCGCAACTTCTGGAGGCAAGTCATTCCACTGATTGAACAAGCTGTTCCAATGATTAATTGTTCAGACTGTCAGGAAATTCCTCCTTGGTTCTAAGTTGCTTCTTTCCTTGATTGCTTTCCACCCGTTGCTTCTTGTCCTGTTCTCAGGGGCTCCTCTTCTTCTTTAAGGCAGCTCTTCAAATGTTGGAACACTGCTATTATGTTATTCCTAGTCCTTCTTTTCACTAGATTAGACATACACAATTCCTGCAACCGTTCTCCGTCTGTTTTCGCTTCCCTAATCCTCTTGGTTGCTCTGCTCTGCACTCTTTCCAAAGTCTCAACATCTTTTTTACATCGTGGCGACCAAAACTGGATGCAGGATTCCAAGTGTGGCCTTACCAAGGCATTATAAAGTGGTATTAACCCTTCAGGTGATCTTGATTCTATCCCTCTGTTTATGCAGCCTAGAACTGTGTTGGCCTTTTTGGCAGCTGCAGCTCATGGCTGGCTCATATTTAAATAGTTGTCCACTAGTACTTGGACATATTTGAAAGCAAGCCTTGGCCTGAAGCCTGCAATCTATCCATATCCATTATTTGCAGCATGAAACACTCAGAAACAAGGAAAGGGTGGAAAAACAAGATCCCCAAATAGTCAAATCCTAAGGGATCCAGCCAGACCGGGTCTGTGTGACGTCCCTACCTTAAGTAACGCCTTCTCCCTAATTTTTTAAAAAAGGCTCCTTTTGAAAGTGACAATTCCTACTGTGTTTCTCCCAAAACATAACCCACCCCAATAGTAAGCCCAATTCAGTGGTGAAATCCACATTTTTAAAATATAGGTTCTGTGGGCGTGGCTTGGTGGGCATGGCAGGGGAAGGATACTGCAAAATCTCCATTCCATCCCCACTCCAGAGGAAGGATACTGTAAAATCTCCATTCCCTCCCCACTGCAGGGGAAGGATACTGTAAAATCTCCATTCCCTCCCCACTCCAGGGGAAGGATACTGTAAAATCTCCATTCCCTCCCCACTCCAGAGGAAGGATATTGTAAAATCTCCATTCCCTCCCCACTCCAGAGGAAGGATACTGTAAAATCTCCATTCCCACCCCACTCCAGGGGAAGGTTACTGCAAAAAAAAAAAAAAAAAAGAGAGAATAGATGGGGGCAGGGCCAGTCAGAGGTGGTATTTACCAGTTCTCCGAACTACTCAAAATTTCCACTACCGGTTCTCCAGAACTGGTCAGAACCTGCTGAAACCCAACTCTGGGTACCTGGATAAGGAATTGGTTCCTAGAATTGCCAGTGTAATTTTACAAACGGAGGAAAACCACTTTAATCCAGGCACTGTTCCAAGCGGTTTATTAACCTTGATATGTAATTTTATGACCTTCTCACTCTCCCGCTATCCCAACCTTTTTTTAATCCTCTTTATTGTAAAAAGGAAGCAGAGTTCCAATCTGGGGCTGGGGCAGGGCACAGAAACCCTCTCCGGACCGTCTGCTGGCATCTTAAAGGCCTGGCATCTTGCTGATGGAAGCAGTCAGGGCCGCCATTCCATTCAGCTCCCGCAACCGGCTGGTGTGCCTGCAAAGACCACAGAGAGAGAGAAAGAGAGCAAAACCAGATCAGAGATGCTGCTGGGACAGAGCTGAAGGCAGCACTTTCAAAAGAAAGCTCTGTGCAGATTTATCGGCAAGCAGAAGAGGGCAGCGGACATTTCTATCCCAGAAGGACAACATGGGACATATTTCAGCCTGAGGGGAGGACTTCATTTTTTTTTCCCTTCAGATTTGATGGCTTCATCTTCTAAGAACCATTGCTGTGGAGCCTGCCTTCATTTAAGCAGAACGTGACTTTTTCTAGGTATCCTTAGGTAGTATTTCTCTTCCCAAATACATTAAAGCATGAGTCTCCAACCTTGGCAACTTTAAGACTTGTGGACTTCAACTCCCAGAATTCCTCAGCCAGTGAAGAACTCTGGGAGTTGAAGTCCACATGTCTTAAAGTGGCCAAAGTTGGAGACTCCTGCATTAAAGTACCTCCGTCCTTCTGCATGTAAGGAAATCTGTCTCAATTCAAGCAGGGTGCCATTAAATGCCAACGGTGAGCATAAATACCTTGTTCAGGTAGCCACTGGCTTGTGGGGGTGGTGGTGGTGATGGTGGTGGAAGGGCCATCAGATTGTAGTCCTTCCATCACAAATGGGTGAAAGTTCTTCTACATTTGGCTGATTCCCTTGGTCAAATCAAGCTCCTCACATTCTTTATACAAGAGCAGCTAAAGCAGAAGGGATGACTTGGGAGTAAGGCCAGGAGATGATTGGCCTCTGCCATAAGGCTTAAAAGAGAAACAAAGGTACTTGGGGCCTTTTGCAGGAAAGCAATGTTGCTAACTCTGTTTCCAGTTGGCATCTCTTGTTTGTTTCTGAACTTTGTGGGGCTTTGCCAAGTAAGGCAGGGTGTCAAAAAAGATAAAGGTTGGTGATTATTCCAAAGGACTTCTTCCGAAGGCCTTGTTTTACATCTAATTGGGACTCAGCTGGGAATGAACGTAACTCTCAGCTGTTACAATAAAATAGGTTTGTTTGGGATTAATTGTGTCTTGTAATGACTCAGTAACCTAGGTCACAACACTTGAGTTCATCAATAAAGGTTCTCAGGAACCCAAAGGGATGGGGACAATTCCTGGCCAGTCCACTCAGAAGAAGACTTGCCTGGCATCAGCACTGCAGAGCTTCCCTAAAGCGATGGCTGCATTCTTTTGCACCAAAGGCCTTTGGGCACCGCGAGTGGTGGCTCTCAAGAGGATTCTGACCACATCCGTGTCGAGCAAAGTGGTGGCTGTTCCAGGCACCTCCAGGCACTTCTCCAGGCAGAAAGCAGCGTTCCCTGCCACCACCTCGTTCGGCCAGGACAGAAGCTTCAGCAAGAGGCGGCATTCTGGGAAAGAGACCAAAACGGGCCCGAATAAGATCCGAGGAAGAGCAAAGGCTATAATGGAAGGTTAATTCCCTCAGTGCCAAAGGGATTTGTGGAAAGGCAAGATGGCAGGAGGAACAGCTCAATTCTCTAGATGGGGAGGGGAAGGCCATGCCAATTAAACTCTCCATCCCAGAAAAGAAGACCTTCGAACCAACTGACAGGGAGGTCAGCAGCCTTCAGAAGCACCCAGGGGAATGAAGTAGCAAGACGATGAGAGGGCCAGGAAGCCAGCTGGCACCAGGACTAAAAAGGAATAAAGATTTTGGCTGGAGGAGAGAGCCACCGCAGCTTTCCCGAAAGACTCCTCTTGTTTGTTTATTCGTGGTCAGAAGCATCACAGTTAAAACAAGGCAGGCTCTACAACATAACATTTAAAATATAAAAATACAAGATCGCAATAGGTGCAACTTAAACAATCTTGCCCGGAAACTAGCAACAATAATTGCGTTCTGCCGTGCTACCATGAGGTCCGGAAGTGTACACTGATCAGGACACAAAGGGCAGGCACACGTTTGTGTTGTTGTCGGCATGTCACCACAATCGCAAAGGGCAGAAGCCACCGGATAGCCCCATTTGTTCAGGGTATCTCTGGAGGGTCTATGACAACTCGCCTTGGCCAACTCAACGTGGGACAAGAATTACACTAATATCAAAGAAATGGTGGAATAAAATCATTAAAGAGAGGGTGCAAAAGAGCTGGCCATGGTGAGTTGGCTATGATGAGTTGGCCATGGTGGGTTGGTATCCTTCAAAAGGAGAAGCAAGCAAAATCCGAGGGCTTTCCCCCTTTTTCTCCCTCTGTAATTTGAAGCTCCTGCTTTAACAAAGAATGAGCAATCCTGCTCCCTCTCCAAGGACACCTGGGCAGGAGAGATGCTTTAAAGTTGTCCCAATTTACAATAAGCACTTTTTTCTCAGGCAGCCACAGAATTTTGCAACGATTTGATCCCGGAGGAACCCTTGAAACGATTTTAGGATCTCATGGAAAAAGACAGATAAAAACTTAACGACACAATTCATCTCTAACCTACACAATCCGTGTTTTATAACAGCAGGTGAGTTGGTAGCTGAATGGTGGAGCGTAAAAATTCCCAGGGATGGGAGCGCTAGAACTGCATGGGGTACAAAGTTTAAAATAAAATGTCTATTCGATTTTTGCAATCATGTCTTCTTGTGGAACCCAACTGAGAAAAAAAACTGCTCTAAAGGAAGGGGATCCTTTTTGGCCAGTCATCCAGCCCTTTCCGGCTGGGGAATTCTGGGAGTTGAAGCTCAACCCCACTGAAAGTTGCCAAGTTTTTTAAAAAAACAAACACTGCCCTAGATTGAGCTAAAGGCTATAGTACTTACTTTTATCCAGTTTCACAATCTGCATCACAGCCAGCCGGCTACTCTTGGCACAAGTGGCAAGGACCTTCATGGCATAATCCGTGGTGGTTTGCCCACCAGCCTAGATCGAAGACAGGAAAAGACCCCTCCCATCAAAAGCAGAAACCTGCCTCCAGATACCCTATGCCAGTGATGGATAACCTTTTTGCCATCGTGTGCCAGGAGGGGGTGGGGATGGGGAAGGTTCGTGCGTGTGTATGCCCACACCCATAATTCTATGCGCCCTGTCCTGTGCGTGCAACCCCCCTCCCCTCCCCCCTTTCTGGCACGCGATGGCCCGTTAGGCCCATTTTCTTTCTCACCGAGCTCCAGATCCTCTCTATGCATCTGAGGAGGGCGAAAACAGCCTTTCCCAACTCCCGGTGGGACAGAAGTGACATTTTTTGCTATTCCCAGCCTCCAGAGCCTCTCTAGGAGTCCTTCCCAGATGCATAGAGAGGATCTGGAGCCAGGTGAAAAAGAAAAATGGGCCTTTCCCACTCCACTCAAGCCCTCTGGAGGCAGGAAACAGCCTGTTTCCCTACTTCTGATGGGCCCAGAAGTCCTGAAAATCAGCTGGCCAGTGCATGCATGCACGCCAGAGCTGAGCTGGCGTGCCCACTTATATGGCTATGCATGCCACCTGTGGGCCCGCGTGCCATTGGTTCGCCATCATGGCCCTATGCTATAAAAACAAGAACATGGAAGACTTTGCATTTAAGCCTCTGGAGATTTTTTATGTTGTGAGTCCTAAGCATCCGTAGGGAGGGAAGAAGCTAGAACATGAGAGCTTCGCCATGAGAAAGATCCGGCTTCATGAGCTGAGACCCACCCAAGGCCTGAAGCTTTGCAAGTATTCCGGTGTTCGGGTAGGGAAACGAGTTAATGTTACGTAGAAATCAAGTCAGTGCTTCTCAACCTTGGCCGCTGGAAGATGTATGGACTTCAACTCCCAGAATTCCCCAGCCAGCCTTGGGAGTTGAAGTCCACACATTGTTGTGACCTAGGCTCACTTAGTCATGATAGGCAGTGGTGGGTTGTTCCCAGTTTGGACCGGTTCTATAGAACCGGTAGTAAAACCGGCGGAGGCTCTGCCCACCGACCCCGACATCATCAGGAAGCTTCTACTTCATTCTCAACTTAGTCCAAATTGATTCCAAACCAAGTCTTTCAGAAAAAGTCCTTCGGGCTTATCACAAACTTTTATCTTCTTTGCACCCTGCCAAAGGCCTTTCTTGGCAAAGCCCCACGAAGTTCAGAAACAAGAGACACCGACAAGAAACAATTGTAGCAACGTTGCTTTCCTACAAAGAGCCCAAGAGCCTTTACTGCTTTTTTAAACCTTATGGGAGGGGGCAATCATTTCCTGGCCTTACTCCTGAGTCGTCCTTTTTGCTTTAGCTGCTCTTGTCTTCTGGAAGCTCTGCGCATGTGTGCACTAGGAACAGGCTCCTCCTGTTCTTCTGCCTTTCTGCTGTCCGACTCTAGAGGCTCCGGACTCCGTGCCTCACTCCCCGATGGCCCTGGCCCCATTTCTGCCTCTAAGGCAGAGTCCTCATCGAAGCTTTCTCCAGACTCCGGGACTTGCCTATGGTCCTTCCCAGACTCCTCACTGTCCGACTCCGCTGCCAGCCTCATAGGCTGTTGGCGGATCACAACACACATCTTCAAGAAGCCAAGTTTGTAAAACACTGGATTAAGTGCTTAATGACAGTTACGGAATCCTTCAGGAAGTAGTACCTAGCAGCATTTGGACCCAAGCCCCCCTCCTAAAAGACCCCCCTCTCACCACAAAACAGCTCTCTCCTCTCCCTGAAAGCCCCCAAAGCATCTACTGTATTTCATATTTTCTTTTCCTTTCCACCCCATTTTTTTCTTCCAGCCTTCTGCCTCGGGCAGCGTGTGAATCTTCCTGCCGCTTTGATGCCCCAGGAACCCATTCGCATCTATTGCCTGGGTATTTATTTGGCCATCCCCTTCCCCTTCCCACTCTGACCGCCCATCAATCTCCGTTTCTTTGGAGAGAGGGAAACGGCTGAGGAAGGAAACTCTGTTCAGCAGCCAACAGCGCATTAAAAATGCAGGGAACGGGCCACTCTGTTCTGCACCACTGGCTGGCGGAGTTCGTCACCGTGAGCTGATCAAGGGCTCAGGGGACGTCTGGGTCCCTGAGGAGAAGGTCATCCCTGCCCCAAGGCAGAGAGGGAAGTAGGGCTCACGACACTGGCAAAACATACCCCCCTGGCACCTCCAGCTGAAAGGCTGCTGGGAGGAGAGATGGTAAGAAAATGTTTGGGAAGCTGCTACTGATCGCGAGATACATTACAGGAGACAGACATGTTCTTCTGTTTTGACCAGGACCATGAGGAAAACTGTAACAGCCACTGGGTAGGGCAAATAGGTAGAAGAAGACTGGTGGGGGAGTATCTATGAATGCCAACCAGCAATGAGAAGATTGCTTAACACATCGACAGACTGACCAATAGGTTTAACCGGAAAACTGAACATCCTAGACTAAGCCAAGTCCCAAAACACTACAGAATTTTGGGAAGTTGGGCACTCAGACAAAGTAGCCATCGACAGGCACATAGAGGTAAAGAAGGTCTACATACCATTTAAAAGAGACAACCAAAAAGCCAAAAAAACAAAAAACAAAAAACAAAAAGACCTCCTCACCAGCAATCAACAGCCAGATGAACAGAGGTTAATACCAAGGTTAATATTAGGCCAGGGATCTGCAACCTTAAACACTCAAAGAGCCATTGGGACCCATTCCCCACAGAAAAGAAAACACCGGGAGCCACAAAACCCTTCCCGTGCCTGACTATTTCTTGAGCGGCCACAAAACTACCAAATGTAGTTGAATGAAACGTTCTGTTTTCTTCTGAAACTTTTCTTTTCTTGGATTTATCCATGGTTGGCCTACTGGGGATTGAAAAGCTCAATAAATTGTGTGCCGGCGGGTGTTGCACATTGGTGGTTGTGATGCATATTTTGAGTGACAGGGAGCCGCAGCAGAGGGGTGACAGAGCCACATGCGGCTCCAGAGCCGCAGGTTGCTGACCCCCTGTTATTAGGCCAACAATCAAGCAATAAACAAGAGGCTAATCAAGGAACTAACAAGAAGAAAATAACACACTGACAGGGCAAACCACTGAATATAATCAGAAGGTAATCACTCTCCCTGCGAGCACTGATGCTATTACCTTGTTGGGTCATGAAACTTCTTGAAAGGAAACAACCACCCAACTTGGAGAGCACCAAGGATCCCATAGAAAGACTCAGCCAGATGCTCCTATACTGTTTGATTCTGCAGAATTTGGCTGAAAGGATGATCACTGCAGGGGAGCAGAAGAGCTAACAAATCTGCAATGTGCAACTTAGCGCCCCGTCTAACCCCAGGGAAGGTGGCAAACATGAGGACTGGGCCTTCATGCTCTCTCCTTCTGGCATGGCACACGGCGGAGCTGTCTGCTCACGCATTGGGTAGGAGCATTGCAAGGCCACTGGGACGGAAACAATGGCTCCGGAAGAGACAATAGCCACTGGAAACGGCAAATTACCTTCAGGAACCGGATCATTTTCCTCACCACGTCTTGTCTCACAGCTTCTTCCAGAGCCTTCAGACTTGCCGGCAGGATGTGATTCAAAAGCCCCACGGCTCTCTTAAAGGAAAGTAAAAGAGAAATGGGGCCACCACAGGGAGAGAAAAGGGGTCGGGGGGCACGTTTTTTCCAAATGAGTTTGTCAAGTTTGCTTATCGGGTTCCTGGGTTGGGCTGGTCACGCCAGTGGCAAAGGGACAGGGACAGCTCTCTGCAGTCGGGCTTTTTCCAGGGTCCAAGGAACAGGGAGCACAACCGTGGGAGTCTAAGACTGACATCATTCCAGTAGTTGAGGGGCTGCCCCAAAGAAGAGGGGGTCAAACTATTCTCCAAAGCACCGGAGAGCAGGAGAAGAAACAGTGGATGGAAACCAATCAAGAGAGAGAAGCAACCTGGAATTAAGGAGAAACTTCCTAACAGTGAGGACAATTAACCAGTGGAACAGTTTGCCACCAGAATTTGTGAGTGCTCCATCACTGGGGGTTTTTAAGAAGAGACTGGTATGGTATAGGACCTCCTGCCGTGGGCGGGGTGCGTGTGTGTATGTGTGTTGGACTAGATGACCTCCAAGGTCCCTTCCCACGCTCTTATTCTATGTCCTGTGGTCTAACACTCACTGTGATAATCCTCCCGTCCGGGCTGCTGAAGAGAGACATGCACATGTCACAGATTTCCTCGGCCAATTCCTGAAACAAACCGTCAGGATTAGAATGCCAGTGTGCAAAGAGCAGAAGGCTTTGGAGGGCAAACCCAAAACCAGGGGCCTTCCTTGGGCTGAAGGACAGATGGATGCAGGAAGACCATGATGGGATGAGACCAGCTCAGACCCAAAGCTTGGGGGAGGGGGGAGGCAGAAGCTTGACACAGCTCCTCGCTATCTCACAGGGATGTAGATAAAGGGATAATGTGTAACTCCCCGAACTCCAGTGGTGGGTTGCTACCAGTTCGCACCGGAACAGGCAAACTGGTAGCGGTGGTGGCGGGAGACTCCGCCCACTGCTCGGATGTCTCTGCACATGTGCAAAAACTCCTGTGCATGCGCAGAAGCATCGTATGCACGCTCACAAGAGAACCGGTAGTGAACAGAATTGAAACCCACTACTACCCCGGACTTATCCGGGCCAACGAGGAAGTCTTCCCAACTGAGAGTTCCTTCAAGACTTCCTAAGGATTGACTGGCACGGAAAGGATTTGTCCCAGAGAAGAAGTAGATCACAGGAGAATTTCAGATTTTTCCGAGACCACAAGGATATGCAGATTTATAAATCACCTCAACGACTGAGTTGGGTTCCAGTGAGAGGTTCATCATAAGGCCTAGGATTGCATACAAACATTCGGCATATCTGGCGACGCTGTTTTCGTTCCAGCATTGATTCTACAGAAGCAGGAAACAAAACCTCGTTACGAAATCAGCCAATCTCATGGATGCCCAAAAATTGATCGGTTCCCTCCTGCGCTACCAATCCCTTGCACATTTCCTGTATCTTAATCCCTTGGTAGCATCCTCTGATCAAAGACATCTCACTAGGAAGACTCTATCCCAGGGAAGGCCAAAGTCATTATGCTAAAGAAGCAATATCCAGTTTGAGCTGGATTTGGGTCTCTTTCTTAGTGTCAGGCCTGCCTCAAACAGGAGGGAAGGAAAGAAAGACCCTTGACTCCATTTGGTTGAAGTGATAAGTTATTGTACTAAAAAAATGTTGGGTGTAGCAGAGTCAGGCTGGAACTCAATGTCCCGTGCTCAAAAGATACAGAAAATTTCCCCACATCCCAGCTCTGCCCTCATGACCAGTCTATCTTCAGTCAATAAGAATCCACCTAGGTGTTTTGAGAACAGTGAGATGTTTACGGTAATTCCCATTCTTTCTCAGAGTGCACGGCCTTGGGTGACGGCACAAGCCAATTCCGAGCTTTCCTGCTCTTTGTCAAGCTGTCATTTCCCCCCTCCCAATTTCCTATGATGTACCCATGCAGGTTTGATTGTCCATTTGTTCCCCACTCCTATGTCCCCGCTCCTCTCTCTTAACCTTTGATGGCCGCACACCAGCAAGGTGTCAAGCCAAAGATGACAGACCGGACACTTGATCAAAAATTCTGGAGGCCGACGGCCAGTAAATTGTTGAGGGACAGACTAACTTGTTGGCCCAACAGCCTGACTGAAATTAAAGCCACTCTAAGGTTCATAACAAGAGCCTTGGTGGCTCAGTGGACTAAACTGCTGTTGTTAAAGTAGTACTTAGCTGCCAGCTGCCTGCAATTACTGCGAGTTCAATTCTCACCAGGCTCAAGGTTGACTCAACCTTCCATCCTTTCAAGGTAGGTAAAATGAGGACCCGGTTTGTGGGGGCAATAAGCTGACTTTGTATAAAAAAAGAGCACCGCTCGGGGGAGCCAAAAAGCTCTACTAAGCAAGTATATACAAAAGTATGAAGGCTGTTGCTTAATGCATTGTAAGCCGCCCTGCGTCTCCGGAGAAGGGCGGCATTTATAAATCGAATGAATAAATAAATAATAAATAACAGCAAAGCAAAACCAACCACCAATTGGATTGATGTGGTTAGAGAAGGTCCAGGTGGCCACTTCTGCTTTATGGCCAAAAAAGAGAAGAAGTTATGACTCAGGAGGTTTTATCTGTCAGCGGAGCTTCCTACCTCCCACAGGCTAATGGGGCAGAAAGGAGACAGGTGGGGGCGTGAAAGAAGGGAGCAGCCAAACTGACAATAAACTGGGGAGCAGCCAATGGCAAGACGTACCACCAAGCTCAAACAGGCTAGCCAGCATTCCTGATTTTCAGACATCTGCATCCGGATGACCACGTCTGAGCAGAGATCTCCCATGATGGCAATGCAGCGGCTAAGCACCGCCTCGTTCAGGGCCTCGGAAGAACTCTTGAGATAAAAGAAGGACAGCTTCATTAGGGCACCCCAGGAAGACCTTCGGTCGAGTTTCGAAACCGCAGGCAGCTGTGCTATTCCCCCCCAAAATTTCCACCTCATGGATCTATTTTTCTAGAGCGTTCAGAAATTGTTCGTGCTTAGAGAAGAGTCGGGTTTCTGTCGGGCGGTGTTGAGGTATCAACGGGAAAAACAAAACCAATACAACAAAATGAAATGGAAGATAAATAGGGGGAAAGGAAGGAGGATGGGGAGAGCCTTCAGGAACTCAAAGCGGACTTTGAAATGGATTGTGAGCCGTTTCCCCGGGAAAGAAACCCGAAGGCATGAAAATCTTCGGTAAATCATCTGTAGCACCCAGGCTTGGTAAAACTAGACCCAGGGCTAAAGTCATACTTCTGAAGGACTCAGAAAGAATGAAAGAGTCCTTTTACAACCTCAACCCCTGCAGAAGGAGGTGGGCTAAGAAGGCAGCTCTGGATGATTTAAGATGGGGAAAGGGATGGGTGACAATCATCCTTAAAATGCTCTCAACCCTGGGATAGAAGGGTGGTCCAGGAAACACTTAAACTTCCTGTTATTCTTTTTCATAAAACCTCTGTCTATTCTTTCTTTCTTTCTTTCTTTCTTTCTTTCTTTCTTTCTTTCTTTCTTTCTTTCTTTCTTTCTTTCTTTCTTTCTTTCTTTCTTTCTTTCTTTCTTTCTTTCTTTCTTTCTTATTTTATTTATTTATTTTGTCAAGTCCATATTAGATAATAGATATAAGTATAAACATGAATTGAATACATAAAATGAATACAATTAAAGGGAGCATTAGGGATGGAAAGCATGCTGGTGCACTTATGCACGCCCCTTACAGACCTCTTAGGAATGGGGGTGAGGTCAACAGTAGACAGTCTAAGGTTAAAGTTTTGGGGGTTTGGGGAAGAAACCCCAGAGTCAGGTAGTGCATTCCGGGCATTGACCACTCTGTTACTGAAGTTGTATTTTCTGCAACAGAGTTTGGAGCGGTTCACTTGAAGTTTGTATCTATTGTGGGCTCGTGTATTGTTGTGGTTGAAGCTGAAGTAGTCATTGTCAGGTAGGAGGACATTATAGCAGATGGTTTTATGAGCTATGCTTATGTCATACCGAAGGTGGTGTAGTTCTAAATTTTCTAAACCCAGAATTTCAAGTCTGGTGGCATAAGGTATTTTGTTGCAAGACCCAGGACTTCTTAGTGCTGGGTCCTGCCAGCCTGATTCCTTGGGCTACCGGTGAATCAATGCCATGAAACAGAACCCAGGTGAACAAATTTCAGGGAGAAAGACAGACTTTGCTTACCAGCAACTGAATAAAGATCGGCAAGGTCTCAGTGGACAGTTTAATACGGCACTGGATTTTGAAGCTGTAAGCAAAGTAAGACGGAGAGTTAAGACTTTTGAGTTCTGGCCTTCAAGAGACGGATGTGGCCATCCAAGATTTAAATCTTACTTTTTATAATTTTATACCCAAATCAGAATTCTATTAAGCCTCAAATGGAGACCCAAAGGAATTGAAGAATGCCACTCACTTTTCTTCCAGGATTAAATGGGTCAGCAAGTTCATAGCGCTGGCAGCTCTACTGTCAGCAACTTTAACTAAGGATATCAACGTCTGTAGCCACCTGGAAAAGAGAAATCATGTCCTCTGGGGGTCTACAAGAGATCTACAATTCCAATAAACCGGTCAGCGTAAAATTTAAGGAAAGTCATCAGTTGGTTGGTACCCAGGAAACCTGGCACCAGGGAGCGAAACATGTATAGTGTTCCATGAATTCTGCTGAATACAATTTGGGTGCTTGACAGAAAGAGGGCTTAGCAGCACTTTAGTGAGCCCTAACTCTGAGCAGAGATTGTAGAAAACAACTCCAGCGTTTTTTTTTGGGGGGGGGGGCCAGGGGAAGAAGCAGAATAGCTCTGATGCCTGCCGAGTGATGCCAACTGGCCTTTAAGGATGTCGCCTGGGGAATTGGAGAGGAGTGTGTTAAGAGAGGATAGCAATTCACTGGGCTCCACAGATAAACGATGTCAGCTCCTGGCTTTTTCCACAGAACTGGGCAAAAGGAGACTGACTCATGGAAATACTTGCTGGCAGCATTAGAAACAACCCCTGTCTTTAAACACACACACACACACACACACACACACACACAAAACCCACCAACCTTGATGATATAACCTAATCATTGCATAACATCCTCCATCAGAAAATATGCATTCAATGGGTTTTTTTCAAAGGACAGTATTTCAGCAGGTAGAAAAGGAGGAGGCTAACCCCGGGGTCCTTAGAATTATCCTAATTTCCATGATGTGGATAAGATTCTTGATAACTGAGAAAGGTATTTAAAAAACATTATAGAACAGAGGTCCTCAAACTTGGGCAGTTTTAAGACTTGTGGACTTTAACTCCCAGAATTCTCCAGCCAGCTATGCTTGGACCTTTCAATCGAAGTCTTCTGAGTTGCTGTCAGCTCTACTACTCCCTACAGTGGGGGTGTCCAACCTTGGCAAGTTTAGGACCAATGGGCTTCAACTCCCAGAATCCTCCAGCCAGGTACATGGTATCTCCCAGCTTCCTATTTAGAGAAGGGGTGTCCAACCTTGGCAACCTGGAACTAAGGAGAAATTTCCTGACAGTGAGAATCGTTCACCAGTGGAGCAACTTGTCTCCAGAAGTTGTGGGTGCCCCAACACTGGGAGTTTTTAAGAAGATATTGGATAACCATTGATCTGAAATGGTATAGGGTTTCTTGCCTGAGGAAGGGGTTGGACTAGAAGACCTCCAAGGTCTCTTCCAACTCTATTATTCTGTTCTGTTCTGTTCCATTTTTCCCTTTCTTTTCCTTTCCTCCCTCCTTCTTTCCTTTCCTTTCCTTTCCTTTCCTTTCCTTTCCTTTCCTTTCCTTTCCTTTCCTTTCCTTTCCTTTCCTTTCCTTTCCTTTCCTTTCTCCCTTCCCTTCCCTTCCCTTCCCTTCCATCCCCTCCCCTCCCCTCCCCTCCCCTCCCCTCCCCTCCCCTTTCCTTTCCTTTCCTTTCCTTTCCTTTCCTTTCCTTTCCTTTCCTTTCCTTTCCTTTCCCTTTCCTTTCCTTTCCTTTCCTTTCCTTTCCTTTCTCCCTTCCCTTCCCTTCCCTTCCCTTCCCTTCCCTTCCCTTCCCTTCCATTCCTTTCCTTTCCTTTCCTTTCCTTTCCTTTCCTTTCCTTTCCTTTCCTTCCTTTCCTTCCTTTCCTTCCCTTCATCCCTTTCCTTTCTCCCTTCCCTTCCCTTCCATTCCCTTTCCTTTCCTTTCCTTTCCTTTCTCCCTCCCCTCCCCTCCCCTCTCCTCTCCTTTCCTTCCTCTTTTTCTTCCTTTCCTTTCCTTTCCTCCCTTTTCCTTTCCTTTCCTTTCCTCCCTCTTTTCCTTTCCTTTCCTTTCCTCCCTCTTTTCCTTTCCTTTCCTTTCCTTTCCTTTCCTTTCCTTTCCTTTCCTTTCCTTTCCTTTCCTTTCCTTTCCTTTCCTTCTTTCCTTTCCTTTCCTTTCCTTTCCCTCCCCTCCCCAACCTACTGGAGTTCTGCTCATATCCCAGCCAGCCAGCAAGATCCTCAGTAAGTTTCTGAGGTGTTCAAGGGCTTCTCTCTGTTTCAGCAGGAAGTCCCAGTTGGGGCGCAGGTGGTGGTGGGGTGGGGGTCAGCCATGTCGCAACCCCCATGCCATTTACTTGGTGGTGTTCAGATGCCTGGTTAAGAGGATCCTCCCGTGCTCCGTCTCGGCATAGAGAGACAGCAGAGCCATGCACTCTCCCTGGACTTCGGGCGCCTCTGAGCACAGCAAAGCGGGAAGCTGAGCGTTGACACTGGGGTGAGTTAGAAGCAGCCCGCTGGTTCTCCTCTGTGGGCAAGAAGGAAGCAAAGCCGGAAGGGTGGATCAGCCAGAGGGCCGCACCAACCGCTCCACCGGTCCTCCTCCTTCCCCAAATTGTGTGACCGCCGGAACGTCCTTTCGTGCCCCAGTGAAGAGATCCGTCTGTCTCTAAGAGCGACGGTGAAAGAAGGGACACTCTGTCTGACTTGCTCACCCCTCCGAAGGGCAAATTATGTCTCACGCACTGACGGGAAAAGCAATCCACCTCTCACGGAGTGATCTCTTTTCAAGCATCATTGAAGAAATGTGGATTAAGGCAAATGTGGACATTTGCCTTAACCCATATTAAGGATTAAGAAATCCTTAATCCAAGAAACGAAGTTAGTCTCCTTGATCCAACCAACCTCCTTCCCTCCAGATTGCTGGGGTCTCCGGAAGGTCTAAGGCAGAGGTCTTCAAACTTGGCAGCTTTAGGACTGGTGGACTTCAACTCCCAGAATTCTCCTGGCCAGGAGAATTCTGGGAGTTGAAGTCCACCAGTCCTAAAGCTGCCAAGTTTGAAAATCTCTGGTCTAAGGTGACCTGTCTTCTTATAAGAAGGAGTGTGTAGAGTAATCTGTCTAACGCTGCCCGTTAGACAGATTACGAAGACTTTTGATCTGTCACTCTTTCGATCGTGTATCTCAGCATAACTTGTGCCCCAAAGAGCTGCCCTCCTCCCTGGAAAGATGGACGGAGTCAAAATTAGCATGCACACCCCACACCCCCACATGATGGGTGCAGATTACCGTTCCCTTTGCAGACGGCTTGCCAGAGGAGAAGCAGGGAACAAGCCAGCTCCTGTTCCGCAGACGAGTTGATCTTGGCGCTGAGAGCCCTGGAGAAGGAAGGTGGAGGGTTAAACGAGGAAAGACGGGCCGGCTCCTTGTGGCGGAGCTGCTCGTCTTCCCAGGATAACAGAATACGGGCCCCCAATAATCTGGGTTCTCCGTTTACCCAGCTTGGAAGGATGGAAGGCTGAGTCAACCTTGAGCCTGGTGAGATTCCAACTGCCAAATTGCAGGCAGCCAGCGATCAGCAGAAGTAGCCTGCAGTACCACACTCTAACCACTGAGTGGCTCAAGAATGAAATAATGGCATAAAATGGTGCCGAATTATACCATTATGAGCAAAATTATACCATTATGAGCAAGCTGAGCCTTTGCCAGCAAAGGGGTGGGAAAGGAGGATTTCTCTTGCCAGTTTCAAATAAGTAACATTCACCCTCCCATGTGCACAGGAAAAGCATATGGGAAATATGGGAAGAGATTTTCCTTCCGGAAGGAGGTTTGGAGTAGGAAAAGATTTCTCCAGCATAGCAGTTCTCCCCAGGGTTTTAAAAGAGTGATGTGGGTCACCCCATAGAGAGAGAAAAAGAAAACACACATAGGATCATTCCTTAGCTTGGCCTTAAGTTGTCCCAGGTGGTTCATGAGCTTCACTGGTGGGATTTGGGATGTCCTCAGAGATGGACTAAGAGAGGGGGATCTGAACCGATCGTCCCAAACAATCTGGTATTTGTGATGTCCACATTGCATTCCTTGCTGGCCTGGTCAGCTCAAAAGGCTGGACAGTGCCTAAAGCTCAGTATAATTCTTCTGCCGTGCCAGAGAGTCATGGCTGCATCACATCTACCCAGACTTCATGAGCTGACAGCCTGACATTTGAAGGGGGTGGGTGGCTGGATGAGAGAGAGGAGGATTGGAATGGAAGGAAGGAGGAGGGGATGGAAGCCCAGCTGAGCCTTGTGAGAAGCTTCAGCCAGCCAAGGACAGCTATGGATACGCAGAGCTGGGGACGGAGGTCCTGGTTCCTCCACCAGATATTAGTCTTCCAATATTTGAGGGGCTGCCCCAGAGAGGAGGAAGGGGGTCAAGCTATTCTCCAAAGCACCTAAAGGCCAGACAAGGAATGACGGATGGAAACTGACCAAGGAGAGATTCAACCTGGAAATAAGGAGGAATTTTCTGTCAGGGAGAACAATCAACCCATGGAACAGAAGTTGCCTTCGGAGGTTGTGGGAGCTTCATCACTGGAGGCTTTTAAGAAGAGACTGGACTGCCATGGCGTAGGGCAGGGGTCCTCAAACATTTTAAACAGGGGGCCAATTCAGACTGTTGGGGGGCTGGACAGGCTGGGTGGGCTGTCTTAGGTAGTCATGTGACTGGGTGGGCGTAGCCAATTGAGCAGTCCATTAAACAATACACACAAATTAAACTTGGTTATGCTCCTGGGGGTGGAAAGCAGCTTAGTGAAGGGATGTGGCTGCCTTGACGGGGTGTTTGTGTGCGTGTGTGTATGAGGGATTTCTGTTTGTGTGTGTGTGTGTGTGCATATGTCTCCCTCCCTCTCTCTGGAGGCCAATAACGGGCCCATTTCTGGCCTCCTCAGCCTCCAGAAGGCGGTTGGGGGCTGGCAGATAGGTGAGGCTAAATGGGCACGGGAGTTTCAATTCTCGCAGGGGCTGGATTGATGGCTTCGGCAGGCCATATCCAGCCCACGGGCCATAGTTTGAGGACCCCTGGTGTAGGTTCTCCTGCTTGGGCGGGGGTGGAGGGGGTGGGGGTTAGACTAGATGACTACAAGGTGCCCCTTCCAACTCTGCTAATCTGTAATCTGTAAACAAGATACAAGCACCTGACCGCACATTGGCAGATAACTGGGAGGAGAGGGAAGAGGGAACTTTCCTTTGCATTGTTTGCACGGGAAAACCTCAGATCCGGCTTACACTACTCCTGTAACTGTTTAAGCTTCAGTAAAGCATATTCTTGGTGAAACCAATGGCCAGGAGTCTTTCTTTGCCGGATGGCTGAGTGGGACGGTTGGCTCAGAGGCTGATCAGACCTGCTGCAACTCTCAGAACCGGTTCTGCTTCCTGTCCGTCATCTGCTGCTGTGCCACCAGACTCCTCCTGACCGGAGCACCTACCGTTCTATGACCTTGTTGTCGCTGACGATGCTGAAACCGTCGTTTGTCCTAAACAAAGTTTGCTCGGTGCCTGCAACCGATTCAGACAGAGAGAGAAGACCTTCAGAGAGAAGCAAACATCTTGCTAGAGGCTGAAACTCAGGGTAAAAAGTTGAGGGTGGAACATTTTCCTGAGGTCCGGGTAAGATCCTTGTTTTTGGATCTTTTAGTAAAAGGGCCTTCTGGGACACTGGGAAAATGGGGGTCCTGTCCAGTCTGGGGCTGCTTCTTCTATGGGGCACTCACAGGCTTGAACGAGATCGGTCAGAAGCCGAATGCCTCCTGCGTAATAGAGAGGATCCTGATCTGGCTTGCTGAGTTTCTGAAGCATCTCGTTCACGGCAACGGCGGTGGGTTTCCCAGACTTGAGATCCTCTGATGCTTCCTCCTCCTCGTGAAGTCTTTTCTCTTCCAGGTCTATTTCATTGATGCAATCTGGCGGTGGGAAAAGGGTAGAATTGACCGGCGGGAAGAGGAAAAACTTGGGATGAAAGGAAGCGAGGTTAATGATGTGATCCTGACTCGAAGCAATTGCTGATCCTGTTATTCGGGAAGTCTGTTTGGTCTTCCGGTGATTAGCCGGACAAGGGCCAGCGGGGTGAGGTGGAAAGATGGGGTGTCTTACCTTTGCACAGCTTCTCCTTCTGAGGATTGATTTCTAAAATCTTCAGGTAGCACTCTCTGGCCTGGAAGCAGGAGGGAGAAACGTCAGCAGTAATGAAGAGAAAGGAGAAAAAAGAATGCAGGAAGAGACGATCAAGAAAATGGCAAAACTGACTACTCTGATTAAGTAAGTACTTTTCTTTCCACATGGAAACTGCTTCTGGATTTCATGCTTGATGTGGAAAAAAAGAATGTAACTTTGACTTCGGGTTTTACAGCTTAGACGGATAAATCTTTATAGAAACGACTTGTCTATATTATTATGGAAAATTGAAGTTTTATTTTACTGTAAGAGAGAGAGAGAGAGTTGGAACTCAGTGCTTCTTTTCCTTCTCCTTTTCCTACCCATTTCCTTCCCTCTTTCCCCTCCTTCCCTAATGTTCCTGTTTACTTTTATACTTTGTATTTTATAATACTTAATAGTTTTAATAAAAACATGTTTGAAAAATGCAAGAAAAGGCTTGGCCCCAAGGCTGGCATGAGAGACAAATGCATCTTCCCTCTTGCTCAAATCCAAACTCCGGGTCTGACAATTTACCCCCTGAGGACAATACTACAAATGCAGGTTTTTTTGAGCACCCACAAGCAGCTAAGACTCAACCATTCTCTCCCAAAAGTTGGAGTCACCAGAAATTTAAAATTAAAGGGTTTGCTAAGAGTTTAGTCAACACTAAAAGAGCCTCAGATAGCTCAACCGGCTGAATAGCCTGTTATTAACATCCAGCTGTCTGCAATTACACCAGTTCGAGGCTCAAGGTTGACTCAGCCTTCCATCCTTTCTAAGGTAGGTCAATTGAGGACCCAGTTTGTGGGGGCAATAAGCTGACTTTGTATAAAAAATATACAAAAGTATGAAGGCTATTGCTTAACACATTGTAAGCTGCCCTGAGTCTCCGGAGAAGGGCGGCATATAAATCTGATTTTAAAAAAAACACACAAACACACACTAGGGGCAAAGGTTTTAAATTAAATTAAATTTAAATTAAATTTAAAACAAATTTAAATTGTTTTAAATTTATGGGCCAAATTTTATATTAGTTGCTTTTAAAATTGTTTAAACTTTTGTAAAATTGTTTTTTACTTCTGGCTGTTCACCGCCCTGAGTCCGCAAGGAGAAGGGCGGTATATAAATCTAATAATAAATAAATAAATAAATAAATAAATAAATAAATAAATAAATAAATAAATAAATAAATAAATAAATAAATAAATAATAAAGGCATCTGACCTACCAATTCTGAGCCTGATTTCTTGAGGACTATCTCCTTGGGATACCTATTTAATCTTCAGACCCGTGAGCAGAATTCTGCAGCTCTAAGACCGACGGAGTCCCACTTGCCCATGAATAAACTCATATTCACACAATACAGATAGCCCTCGATTTACAACCGTTTGTACGGCAATTGTTCAAAGTGAAGACGGCACTGGAAAAAGTCACTTATAACTGGTCCTCATGCTTATGGCCATCACAGCATCCCTATGGCCATGGGATCAGAGTTAAGGCCCCGGGGTCATGGGATTGCCGTCTGTGACCTTCCCTGCCAGCAAAGTCAGAGGATTCATCTTGATGACCAGGTTTTGTGATTTGTTTAACCACTGTGCCGAGAGAGAGAGAGAGAGAGAGAGAGAGAGAGAGAGAGAGAGAGAGAGAGAGAGAGAGAGAGAGAGAGAGAGAGAGAGAAGGTCGTAGGGCTCACTTAACAATCTCCTTGCTTAGCAATGGAAATTCTGGTCATAAATCGAGGACTATCTGCCATAACTTGGTACTGCGCAGACTCTGAGCCCGGTGAGGTCTCACCTGATGGAACTGCTTCTTGGCCAGGTACGCCTTTCCCATATGGAAGAGAGCCTTGGTGCATTTCTCATCGCACTGTGTGAAAGAGAAGTGCTTAGCAAAATTCACACATGGCCATGTCCCTGATTAAGGGCTACAGAAAGGGCATTGGGGCTCTTGTGGGCTGGTGGGTGGGGGTGTTAAAAATATCAAGATGGGGGCTACAGCTGCGTGGCTGAAGGTGGGCAATGCATGTGTGTAAAAAGGGGATCCTGGCTGTGTGGTTCTGACTGCCATCTTGCCTTTTCTGGCTGCCTCCGGGGTCATCTCACCACAGCCAACCCTCTGCGGGATAAGAGTTACACGGATACCAAAGAAATAGTGGAAAAGAAACATTAAAGAAAGGATGCGAAAGGAAGGACAGAATGAAATGTGAATGGCAGCAATTGAAATATTTTTTAATTTATTTTAAATAAATAAATAGAATTATTAAATTGTCCCATAGCGAGTTGCCACATGGTGAGTTGACCGCATGACGAGTTGTCCATGACAAGTTGTCCATGACAAATTGGCTGTGGTGAGTTGGTCATGGTGAGTTGGCCACAACAAGTTGGCCATGACAACTTGTCCATGACAAGTTGGCTGCAGCAAGTTGGCCATGACACGTTGGCTAAAGCGAGTTGGCCATGGCGAGTTGAGCGCAGCAAAATGACTGTGGCAAGTTGTCCCACCCTGACCTCTGACACCTCCTGCGGACACCTTTCAATGGTAGCAGCTGGTTACTGAAAACCGAAGGTCTTTCAGCCCTTCTAGAAAATTACTATTTACCTTATATTGTCCAGCATCAGACCATACAGGCCAAAGCCGATTCAGGCCATTGCCAATTGCCATTTTGACAGGATGCCACTTTGCCACTCAGAGCCCAGATCCTTCCCTGGGCCGATTCTGCCCCTCTCACAGAGGGCAGGGAATGAAGGCAGGCGACTCTTACCCTCAACGCCCAGCTGCAGTCGTAAATGGCTTTCTCGTACTTCCGCAACTTGATGTAGGCCTGATGCAAAAAATAAACCCGGAGAAGCACGTTAAATGGGCGTGGTGCTGTGCCCTTCAAAATGCCAGCCGTTTCGCCTGGGCTTTCCTGGTAGGAGAACCGAGTCATTCACCAGCCAAACTGCCAGCCTAAGGAAACCTGGATGGGCTGGTTTCAGTTGGCAGCTACGGTGGTCGCACTGCTGGCTCAAAATGTTGTATAGTATTTTTTTTTTTAAAAAAAAACCTTATTTAGAAGAAAATAAGACGGAAGGCTGTAGCTAGACTACTGCAAGTCCAGGTCTCCAGAGAAACTCACTCTGCTCCACTTACCTGATCTGTCCCCCCCTTCAGAGACCCACAAAAACACAGGCAGTCGAGGGTTAAGAATCACTTGGCACACTCCACAGTTCTTATCTCAAACTTGGCAGCGATATGCACACCGTCTGCCAAGGACTTTATTAGTTTACACAAAAAGAAAATCACCTACGTAGCTTTGCCGTTTAGCTTCCAAGACTACGAGGTTGCTATGTTTGTTTTGTTTTGTTCATCACAAAAATCATGACCCACCGTCCTGTCTTATATAGGCTATGGGTGTGGTCCAGTGACTCATTGATCCTGTGACTCCAATCCAGTGACTCAGGTCTATTTCCTCAAACGTCGCCGCAGCTGCAGTAATCTTTTCTCTCGCCTTCTTTGGCGTGCGTCTAGGAATGACGTCTCTCCCTCACTCTCATCTGAGACACCTGTTTCCCCACTACTTGGCTCTCTTTCAGCTGGCACCTGAGACGGTGCCAGAGGGGGGGGGGGCTGGGAGATCTGGCTGGCTGCTCTTCCTCCTGCTCAGAGCTTCCTTCCTCCAATGGGATAGGCTCAGCAGACGGGGCCACAACATTACCATATTTTTCGAAGTATAAGACACACTTTTTCCCTCCTAAAAGAGGGTGAAAATTTGGGTGCGTCTTATACACCGAATGTAGCCCCGCCCACCAGCAGGAGCCGGTAACTAGGCTGCCAAGACCCCGGAGGAAGGGGCCGCCTCCTTGAAACAGACGCAGGCGGGCACACTGACCTGGGCTCGGTTGGTGTACAAGGCTAGCATGTCCTTCTGCTTGTTCAGGCCTTCCGTGTAGTTTTGCACAGCCAACGCGTAGTCCCCTTGGCTGAAGGCGTCGTTCCCCTTTTTTTTCAGGGCTGCGGAAAAGCGGAATAACCAAAGGCAATTTTTTAAAAAACGTCATGTTATTGCAGTGAGAACGGCCTCAGCTTGGAGCTTGGGAAGTTGGAGGAGAGCATGAAAAGGCATGGGACAACTTGCTGAAGGACAATTCAACAATTCAATGTAGTTATTCAAAATAATTAAAATGTTATTTTTTGTCCCTCCTTTGGCATCCGTTCCTTAGCAATAAAGGTAAAGATTCCCCTCGCACATACGTGCTAGTCATTCCCGACTCTAGGGGGCGGTGCTCATCTCCGTTTCAAAGCCAGCGCTGTCTAAAGATGTCTCTGTGGTCATGTGGCCGGCATGACTCAACGCCAAAAGCGCATGGAACGCTGTTCTCTTCCCACCAAAGGGGGTCCCTATTTTTCTACTTGCCTTTTTTACCTGTTTTTGAACTGCTAGGTTGGCAGAAGCTGGAACAAGGAATGGGAGCTCACCCCATTACGTGGTGCTCGGGATTCGAACCGCTGAACTGCCAACCTTTCGATCGACAAGCTCAGCGTCTTAGCCACTGAGACACCACGTCGCTCTCCTTAACAATACTATGGCACTATTTTTTTTCATAGTAGCGTAACGTTGGTCCCACAGTGAGTTGGCCATAGTGTGTTGGCCACAAGTTGTCGTATACCCCAAGAGCCGTCAATTTCTGCTGGTGTTGTTGAATTGTAAGAGCCTCTGACTGCTGTCTGTTGAGCTGCAATGATGCTCTGAGATCAAGCAAGCGAGCCTTGACAGTTCATCAAGCTGCTGGAGGCTTGAATTGCCCTGCGAAAGCTTTGCCCAGAGCCAAGATCCATGGGGGGTCGAGGCCCAGGACGATTGTTTCTAGCCAGGAGCTCCAGCAGCTGCTTCTGCTGAAGCCCAGTTCGACCCTCACCATTTGCAATAGCTTCGTTGTCTTTCCTCCTACTAGCTCGCTCCTGGGCATCCTTCTCTATAGCCGCCAGGAAGCTCTCTAGAAGTCAGCAAAGCAAAAAAGGGAAATTCAGTCCAAAGGCTGTAAAAAGAAAGTCGAATTACAGAGCAAAGTCATTGCGGAGATACGAAGTGGAAAGCTACACGGGCTGTTTCATTAAGGTGGCAGCCAATTAGAATGGGAGTCCGGAGGTTTCCGTTTACAAGAGAGGGACAGAATGCAGAGGTAGAGTTTAGCTCCTGCTCTGGAAAAGAAAAGAAAAGAAAAGAAAAGAAAAGAAAAGAAAAGAAAAGAAAAGAAAAGAAAAGAAAAGAAAAGAGAAAAGAAATAAAACAAAAAGAAAAGAAATAAAACAAAAAGAAAAGAAAAGAAAGAGAAGAGAAGAGAAGAGAAGAGAAGAGAAAAGAAAAGAAAAGAAAAGAAAAGAAAAGAAAAGAAAAGAAAAGAAAAGAAAAGAAAAAGCAACATTTCTAAAAGAGAGCAGCCGTCTAATTTCAGGCTAATGGAGTGATTAATGTACCCTGAATTAGACCTTCCAGCCAACGAAGGACGTAAGATAATTAATGCATTTAGGAGCTCGCTGGGCCCAGTTCTGATTTTAAAGACAGGGAAAAAATAACCTTCCTCAGCAGTTATGCAAGAGGCCAAGCCAGGTCCAAGGAGGGATGGGAGGCCCTTCTCCTACCCCCGGCTGGTGCCACACAGAGGGTCCTGGGTGTTGGAGGAAGCCCAGGGAATCCACCACAGGCAGGAAGCTCCCTCCACGCAGAAGGGCAGGCAGGGACCCCAGGAGCTTCCGGAAGACCCTGGGCTGGTTGATTCCAAAGGCCAGCCACGGCTGACGCTCTCCCTCCATGCCGCCTCCCAGCAGAGAAGGAGCAGGAGCCAAGCCTCTCTTGAGCTTTGCTGGTTCACAAGGTCTGGGAAGAGATTGGCTTACAGAACACGCAAGAACTCCAGTTCCAAACACACCTGCCGTCGTTTCCTCTTGACTTGGCAATCCCTAGAAGAATAGGAAGAAAAGCCCAAAGTCATCTGGAGGATGTGGGAAGGAAGGAAGGAAGGAAGGAAGGAAGGAAGGAAGGAAGGAAGGAAGGAAGGAAGGAAGGAAGGAAGGAAGGAAGGAAGGAAGGAAGAGAAAGAGAAGGAAGGAAAGAGAGAAGGAGGGGGAGAGGGAAATAAAGAAGAGGGAGGAAAAATAGAAAGGGAAGGGAAAGGAGGGAGGGAGGGAAAAAGGAAGGAAGGAAGGAAGGAAAAGAGGGAGGGAGAACAAGAGATAGGTCAGTAGGTAGGTGAGGAAGGAAGGAAGGAAGAAAGATGTGGAAGGGAGGAAGGAGGGAGGAGGGAGGGCAGAAGGAAGGAGGGGGGAGAGAGGAAGACGTGGGAGGGAGGGAAGAAAAGAGGGAGGAAGGGAGAGAAAGAGAAGGAAGGAAAGACAGAAGGAGTGGGAGAGGGAAATAAAGAAGAGGGAGGAAAAATAGAAAGGGAAGGGAGGGAGGGAGGACAAGAGGTAGGTAGATCGGTAGGTAAGTGAGGAAGGAAGGAAGGACGGAGGGAGGGAGGAAGATGTGGAAGGGAGGAAGGAAAAAAGGAAGGGGGAAGGGAGGGAGAGGAAAGGAGGGAAGGGCCAGGTTCAATTATTTCACTAATTAGACCAATTAATTATCTTTCTAGGTGACCACTGAAGAATGCCCCCAGGTCTGGTGGCTAGACCAGAATCCCCAGATTAAAAACCCGAAGGAGGAGGAGGAGGGGGAGGAGGAGGGGGAGGCGAGGGGAAGCCTCTTGGTGCTCAAAACAAGTTCGGGGACATCTCCCCGAAGCACCCCACCCCCCCCACCCTGAAGTTGAGCCGAGCCTGAAGGAGACTTTGCCTTACTCTGCATGACAAAAACATAAGTGAGAAAAATGAATCGGGCTCATTTTTCAGAGCCACTTAAAACGCCCACCGCACAATAACACACACCTCAAAAAGTGTTTCCAAAGCTGTCAAAGTTAATTTCAGTCAATAACCTTAAAAATCCACAAAGGTGGAATGAAAACAAACGGAAGGCAGACCGATCATTCCGGACGCAGGATCAGAAAAATCAATGTGGCCCAGGGTTTTGCAGCCATTTCAATCAGGTCAATGGCAGCGGTGGGCGGACGCTTTCCGTGGCATTAATTGCAGACCAATTTATACCTTTTGAAAGGAGAACCTTTCAAAAAAAAAAACAAAAAACACCCCAATTCTCTTTCTGGGGCCAAAAGTTTTATAGGATCAATTCTGAACAGAGTCCTGTGGGTAGAGTAATACAACAAGTTGCACAAATGGAGTCGAGTTACCTTCTGATTAATTCATCTAAAGAACTGAATATTTTGCCTTTTTTCTTTTTAAATACCCTATTAATAGGATAACCCAACTGGGTGTAACAGAATAATAAAATGAGGAAAGAAATCTTTAAAACTAACTAAGACTAAATGAAACGTGTCTGGATGAATCGGACTAATTGTGTGTGACATTGATAAGTTACCATCCAGCCAGCCAGTCGAGCCTCTTTGTGGGGGTCAGGATTACCTGCATCCATCCCAGAATTTTTCAGAACTGTCCCCCCTTCCCAGCTATGATTCTTCTGATAGCAATAGTCCTTAGACTTATATACCGCTTCATAGTGCTTTACAGCCCTCTCTAAGAGGTTTACTGAAGGGATGCAGTGGCTCAGTGGCTAAGATGCTGAGCTTGTCAATCGAAAGGTCGGCAGTTCAGCGGTTCGAATCCCTGGTGCCGCGTAACGGGGTGAGCTCCCTGACTTGTCCCAGCTTCTGCCAACCTAGCAGTTTGAAAGCAGGTAAAAAATGCAAGTAGAACCATCTTTGGTGGGAAGGTAACAGCGTTCCGTGCGCCTTTGGCGTTGAGTCATGCTGGCCACATGACCACGGAGACGTCTTTGGACAGCGGTGGCTCTTCGGCTTTGAAACGGAGATGAGCACCGCCCCCTAGAGTCGGGAATGACTAGCACATACGTGCAAAGGGAACCTTTACCTTTATCTCTAAGCAGTTTACAGAGTCAGCCTCTTGCTCCCAATAATCTGGGTCCTCATTTTACCGACCTCGGAAGGATGGAAGGCTGAGTCAACCTTGAGCCTGGTGGGATTTGAACTGCCAAATTGCTGGCAGCCAGTGATTAGCAGATGTAGGCTGCGGTACTGCACTCTAACCACTGTGCCACCCCGGATCCTACTTGCAAGGTGGATGGAAAAAGATTTTCACTGGATCCCACAGAAAGTTATTTTTCCAATCCAACTGTGGATTGGGGAGAGGGAATATGTATTTATTTAAGATGGGACTTTTTCAGATCTACTCTACAGATACAGATTAACAGAGTTGGAAGGGACCTCCTAGGTCATCTAGTCCAACCCCCTAACCAAGCCTTGAGCCCAACATTTTGGTTGTTATAAGCGAGGCATTTGTTAAGTGAGTTTTGCCTTGTTTTACGACCTTTCTTGCCCCATTGAGCAAGAAAAACGAATCACCGCAGTCGTGAAGATAGCGACCCGGTTATTAAGCGAAACCAGCTTCCCCACGGACGTCTCTTGTCAGAAGGTCGTAAAAGGAGACCACGGGAGCCCGGGATGCTGCGACCGTCATAAATATGAGTCAGTTAGTTGCCAAGAGTTTGAATTTTGGATCACGTGACAGGGGGATGCCGCAGTGGTCATAAGTATGAAAAACGGTCGTAAGTCCTTTTTTTCAGTGGCATTGTCACTAAATGAACCGTTGTATGTCGGGAACTAGCTGCTTCTTTCTAACTCTTCTTTCAACAGCAAACTTCCTAATAGATATCTTTGAAACCCAAATTGTGCGTGTAACCATTTTAGCAGCCTAAGGGAGAGTCACTCCTTCCCTTAAGCCAGGGGTCTCCAACCTTGGCCACTTTAAGACCTATGGACTTCAACTCCCAGAATTCCCCAGCCATCATAGAATAGAAAAACTAGCTGGGAGTTGGAGTCCACAAGTTTTAAAGTGGCCAAGGTTGGAGACCCCTGGCGGAAGATGCTAAAATGGCTAAGAATTACCCTCTTTAATTGATTGGTTTCTGGAAGGGCCAAGGGTTACCGGCGAAGGCCGCGTGTTGATGACCGTCCTGTCCACTTTTGGCTTCGGCTTCTTTCCATCCTTCTCCGACACGGACCGGAGTCTCTTCTCCGTATCCTCCACGGCTTTTTCCTGGATGGCGGGATCTGAGGACTTCAGGCCTTCAATCAAGGCAGCTACGAAAGACAAAGAGGGTCATTCGGAAACGGGAAAAAACAGCACAAGACAAATCAGGAGTTCTAAGTCCCGGGATCCTTAGTCAAAGGAGATCAAAAAAGTCAAGATGGCTGCTGCAATGGAAGCTCAGCACTCTTGATCATTGTGGACTCGATGCCTGGGAGAGAGGGGGGGAGCACCTCGGCTTCAAATACCCCTCCCCCCAAATACCCCTTCAATTGACCCTCAGCTGAGGTCACCGCCATGCAAGGAGCGGGGCAAACAGAAGGGAAAATGGACCACTGGGTGATCTCCCTGAAAGCGGGGGGGAGGAGGGGAGAGGACTTCTGAAACCTAAAAGATGAAATCTGAAGGTCCCAAGGATCAGAAAAAAGCCGGGTGGGTGTGGGGGATGGGCAGCAGCAATCCAACGGGAGACCCTAACCCTCTAATCCTGGCGCCCACCAAGGAGGGGCTTCTCTTCTATCCTCGCAAAGAAGGACCCCGGGCAGACCCCACCCCATCCTCCTGCAATGCCTCCAAGGCAGGGAAGGGGCTGCCTCGGGTGGGCTTTGGCCTCCTGGGGAGACCCCTGGCTCATTGGGGGGTGGGGGACGGTTGCAGAAACGTCCCAAACCAGGAAAGCCAGGTCAGATTTTTTTTGGGGGGGGGTCTCGTGCAAGAGACCCCTCCTCAAGCAGAGAGAGCCTGGGGGGACCCCCGTGTCTCCCCCCTACCCAGGCTCACCGACTTCGTCCACGTCCCGCAGGAAGCCCTGCAGCTCCCGCTCCTCCCGCCGCCCCGACATCCTCCTCTCTCCGCTGGGGCTGAGCTGCACCGGTTGGACAGCCGCAGCGCTTCCAGGAAAAGTCCGCGGGAGCGTCTGCCGTCGCCCCGGCAACCGTGGGAGGGGCTATGCAAAACTCCGGCAACTGTGGGCGAGGCTATGCAAAGTTGTTGGGCGGGGGAGGGAGACGCTTGCCGCAGAATCCCCACCTCTCGGGGCGGGGCTATGCAAAACTCCGAACGCGGTAGGCGAGCGCGAGGCATGGCGGGTAAGATGCTGTTCTCTGGCCATTGGTGGAAGGGGACGCCTGCAATTCCCACCAGCTCCGCGCAGGGGCTGCTGGGAGCTGAAGTTTCGAATCAGGCAGGGCGGTCCGGTTGCCTACAGCTCCCAGAGTTCCCAGCCACACCAAAGGCTTGCGTGGGGGGGGCTTTCTGGCTTGGGATTCTGGGAGTTGAAGTCCAGGCGTCTTTAAAGTGGCCGCGTTTCAATTCAGGCTGGATTTTTCCATGCTGTAATACATTCACAAATTAAATGGGAAGTTTAGTGAAGGTCTCTTAAACATCTGAATTTCTCTGAACATCTCAAGCAGAATTTCTTACTTGCTTCAAGTCCTGGCCTTCTCTGAGCAGCAAATAATAATTACGAATTTTCAATTCTTTTATTAAGGACTTCTGGGCGTCCCTTCTGGGAGCACCCCCAAAAATGTTCCCCATAAAGGCTTAAAGCAGAGGTCTTCAAACATGGCAAACTTGGCCAAACACGCCAAATAAATAAATACACTTGAACGAAGCAGTTAAAAAGATGAATAGCAGTAGGTAGATGCAATGGAGAATGGATAACAATGAAGAATGGATGCTGGATCCCCTCACCTGCCACTAGATGGCGGTAGCAGCTCATTTAACCATCAGCTCATGTAACCATTCTTCATTCCTGTGGCTGTTTTATAGAGAGCTAAGGAGGAGGACTTTTTCTCCTTCCCTCTCTTCCCCCCAATTTTGGATTCATAAGCCATCAGCAAAGGTTAGTTAACTCAGCAAGGAACTGGCAGCCAAATGCTTCAAGTCTGATCAACCACAGCCGCAGCAAAAACTTAACCTGTGGAGTGGAAAACAAAACGGGATTATAAAACTGTCCACCAGATGGCGTGTGTGGCTGATGCAGTGTTTTCAACCTTATGACTTGTGGATTTATGAATTCTGGGAGTTGAAGTCCATAGGTCATAATGTCGTCAAGACTGGGAAACAATGGGCTGACATGTGCAAACACTTGATAGAATAGAATAGAATAGAATAGAATAGAATAGAATAGAATAGAATAGAATAGAATAGAATAGAATAGAATAGAATATTGGAATGAAGAGTAGAGTAGAGTAGAGTAGAGTAGAGTAGAGTAGAGTAGAGTAGAATAGAATAGAATAGAATAGAGTAGAATAGAATAGAATAGAATAGAATAGAATAGAATAGAATAGAATAGAATAGAATAGAATAGAATAGAATAGAATAGAATAGAATAGAATCGGAGGGGAGGGGAGGGGAGGGGAGGGGAGGGGACGGGATCTGTATTTTTTCTTCCCCAACTCGCAGGTCTGTCTCTTGTGTTTGGGAAAGCACCCTCAACGGATCAGGGTCAGCACAGACTAGCTAACATTTGAGTGCAGAGAAGGCCAAGGAACCAGTAGAAAATAAAATAAAATAAAAAACCAGAAACAGTTTGGTAGCCCAGAAGCATCTGCTTCGATTGGATTAGTTAATCGGAAATGTTTGCTCGAGTCAGGATTTCTCTTGTGGTTCAACAGGTGCAGCAACGTCCTGGGAGGGTTGGGGAAACGGCTCGGTCACACAATTCAGGGGTGAATTCCAACAGGTTCTGACAGTTTCTGGACAGCCAGTTGTGGAAATTTTGAGTAGTTCAGAGAACTGGCAAATACCACCTCTGGCTGGCTCCAGATTGTGGTGGGAATGGAGATTTTGCAGTATCTTTCCCCCAGGAGTGGGGTGGGAATGGGGATTTTGCAATATCCTTCCCCTGCCACGCCCACCAAGCCACGTCCACCGAACCAGTAGTAAAAAAAATAAACGGATTTCACCACTGACACAATTCCTTTCACAGCACAGCAGGAAAGTAGAAAACCTGGCTGTGGGTAAGGCATTTGTGGGGCAAGAGAACATCAGGAAGAGGGGGAGGGGAATAAACCAAAAATTAGGTAGTCTTTGACTTACAAGAGTTTGTTTAGTGACTGTTCAAAGCTACCATGGCATTGAGGGAAAAAAAGTGACTTTTATTTTATTTTTTTAAATTTTAATTTGATTTATATGCCGCCCTTCTCCGGAGACTCAGGGTGGCTTACAATGCGTTAATCAATAGCCTTCATACTTTTGTATATTTATATTTATACAAAGTCATCTTATTGCCTCCACAAACTGGGTCCTCAATTGACCCACCTTAGAAAGGATGGAAGGCTGAGTTGACCTGAAGCCTGGTGAGATTCGAACTGGTGTAATTGCAGGCAGCTGGATGTTAATAACAGGCTTTAGTCTGCTTTTAGCCTGTTGAGCTATTCCACACTTGCGACTGTTGCTGCATCCCCATGGTCACCTGATCAAAATTTGGAAGCTTGGCGATCTCGCGATCCGCTTTTCCGACCTTCGGACAAGCAAAAAGTCCACGGGGGAGCCGATTCACTTAAGAATCGTGGGAGGAACAACTGCAGCGATTCACCAGACAACTGTGGCAAGAAAGGGGACAAAACTCACTCAACCGATGTCTCTCTTAGCAACAGACATTTTGGGCTGAACATTGTTGTCGTAGGTCGAGGACTAACCGTAAGCAGATTCCGCACTGCTTAGACACTGGAGTTCCGAAAAGTAATCCCTGAGCTAAAAACATGATGCAAAGCACTTGGCTGCGCAATGTGGCATCTTTGGGAACTCCGAAAACTACGCCCTGAATGGACACCAAAGTCTTACCTTTAGCGTAAGGCCAAGGGGTGTCTACAATCATCAGGCATCGCCTTCAGAAGTCCTACAGCCAATGCCACCACAGCCCCATAGGGCTCAAGCTCAAAGCACCCCCCAAGTGTGCCAGGAGATCTTACGCACCAGTCCGTGTTTGGATGTTCCTCCTCCTCCATTGAAGGACTCGGATCTTGGATAAGGCAGTTGTCTTCTGGAGTTCCATCAACTCCTGCAGGATCTACATATTTTTTGGAGTATAAGATGTACTCCCCCCCCAAAGAGGGTGAAAATATGGGTGCATCTTATACACCAAATGTAACCCTGTTCACCCGCGGGCCCCCACCCTTTGGCCTCTGCCTCCCAGCAATTTACCTCCTTGCAGCAAACAGCAAATAACCCGTTTCAGCTTCAGCACATATTAGCACAAGCAGCTGATTGCCGGTTGGATCGGCCTCTGGACCTTCAGCTGTTTCAGGCTGAAGGGATTGCCATTGCCTATTGCCACGTGGGCCTCTGCTGTTTGCTGCAAGGAGGTAAATTGCTGGGAGACAGATTTTTTTCCCTTGTGCGAATCAGGCTGTGCTGAAAATAAAAATGAAACCAAAGCTGGCTGTTTGCTGCAACGAGGCAAATTGCTGGGAGGCAGATTTTTTTTTTTCTTGTTTTCCTCCCCCAAAATTGTAGGCACATCTTATAGTCCGGAGCGTCTCATACTCTGAAAAATACAGTAAGTGGTTCCTCCTTCTTATCTCTCCCTTTTGCTCCTTGCCCTGGAGACACCAGGCAACTGTCCAGGTTAATCCTGACCCACCTACAAGTAGATAATGGCTAATGGTCTGAGAATAATTAAAGAAGAATGGCAGGTCTCAAAACCCTTGAGCTTCCTGGACAGTGAGTGACAGGTCGTTTCCCACCCTACATGCCTCAGTGCTATTTGACAGGCCGTCCAGTTCCTTTCCCAACTTGGGGTTTTTAATTAGAGCTGCCAATCATCCTGCAAAGCTGGCTGGGGAACTCTGGGAGTTGAAGTCCGCCAGGCTTAAAGTGGCCAAGGTTGGAGACCCCTGGCCCGGGCAATCTCTTTTCAACCTCACCAGATCAGTTCTTCTTCTCCATTTCTGGAAGGTCAAAAATAACCCATAAGCTGACATGGCCAATTTAGCCGCATAGAGGGGGAAGGTTGGCAGGCTTATCCTGGCCTCCTGGTTGGGTGGTGCAACTGGAGCTGTCCAGCTCGGGGTTGACCCCGAAGTTCTTTCTAAGAGTCAAAAATGCCTTTGGCTTTCTGATGGGGCTTTACCTCCCCCCCCCCAAAGACCTCTCACGCACCGGGAGGACGATGTTTTTGAAAAGGGCACCATTATTGAAGTTGCCAGAAACAGCTGTGATGAATGAGCTCAACCAAACCAATCTGGACATGGACTGTAATTTTGCAAGATACAAACTGAACATCATGGGACATGAGAGGGCAGAGGCCTGATCTAAATTGCTAGTAACTGTTTGACTCCTGGGGTTGGCAGGACCACCCTGGGGTCTCATGGAGAGTTGCCAAAACAGGGAAGCCAGAAAAACCTTAGGCAAATAAGCTAACAGGAAATCAATCTTGGAAGCACCGAGACGACTCCCACCAGAACTGAGTGTTGTTGTTGTTGTTATTATTAGTTGCAAAGTCGTGTCCGACACATCGCGACCCCATGGACAATGTTCCTCCAGGCCTTCCTGTCCTCTACCATCCTCTGGAGTCCATTGAAGCTCACACCGACTGCTTCAGTGACTTCATCCAGCCACCTCGTTCTCTGCCGTCCCCTTCTTCTTTTGCCCTCAGTCGTTCCCAGCATTAGGCTCTTCTCCAGGGAGTCCTTCCTTCTCATTAGGTGGCCAAAGGATTTGAGTTTCCTCTTCAGGATCTGGCCTTCTAAAGAGCAGCCAGGGTTGATCTCCTCTAGGACTGACTAGTTGGATCTCCTTGCAGTCCAAGGGACTCGTCCAAGAACTGACAGTACAGGTCACTAATAGATAAACGGAGAGCAAACCCCACTCTCTCCTAGCACGGATGAGGTTATCTAGTTGGGTTGTGAAATATCTGTAAGACCAACAATCGAACTCAGAGAGTACCAGATCTAATCTACTTGAGAAAATGGGCTTTGTCAATAGAATTGCAAATCTTTTGGAAGGTGCCAGTCCCGGCACATCTAGAGGTGCCAGTTGAGCTTCTGGTTATTTTCTTGCAGAAGTTTCATAACTCAACTACCGTGTTTCTCTGAAAATAAGACTCTGTCTTACATTTTTTTAGCGCTTGGCCTTATTGCCATGCGCTCAAAAGCCCGATTGGGTTTATTATCAGGGGATGTCTTATTTTGGGGGAAACACGGTAGGTAACCTCATCAGTGCTAGAAGAGAGTGGGGTTTGCTCTCTGTTTCCCTATTAGACACCTGTCCGGTCGGTGCTGATGGGAGTCGTCTTGGTGCTTCCTTGCTCTTGCAACCCATAATATGCCTAGCACCTACAGAACATCCCTTTCCCGGAACTGCCAGGTGAGACCAATGCAACAAAGGCTTACACAAAATCCTTTTTTTTTTTTTTGGTAATTTTTATTTGAACACAAGTATTGTGACAGAATGCAAAGTCAAAATTCTCCGTTAGTATCAGTATTTACATTGGTGAGAATGGCAATAGAGGTGTGGTACCCCAATGTTTCACTCGGTAAAAAGTTTTTTGTCTTTTGTTTCGTTTTTTATAACAAGAGAGAAGGCCCCTGAAAGAGGAATGCTGGAGGAGGGGTGTAGGCAGAGGGTGGGGGCGAGGGGGAGAGCCACCGTCCCCCACTGCCAAAGTGAACCAGGGCTCCGAAGATTTTCCCAGAGACGGAGGAGGCGGGGGGGTGGACGGGTGGAGTGGGGGTGCAGAAGAAAATGCACAGTTGGAAACCAACAAATCTGAACCCTTTTGGGTAGAAACCAAGCAAATAATCTTCTCTTCCCCCCTCCCCTAATATATTGCATGATAAAACACGTTTACTGTACTACAAGAAGTATGAATGCCAGATAGATAGATAGAAAGATATGCATGGCACATACATATCTAGATGTACACATTGTAAACAGTGGGGCTGTTGGTCCCTCTTCAAAGATTGTATCCCCTTAGAAAATAAAATATACCGGTATAAACATAACATGGGTGCAAAGGCTCCGTTTTAAAAAATAAAAGGAGGGAAAGGAGGATGCCATTTCTAAATGAAGTCCAGAACGACCCCGAGTCGCCGTTTGCTGGTCAGGACATGGTGTCCTCTTCTTAAGACAGGGGTCTCCAACCTTGGCAACTTTAAGACTTGTGGACTTGAACTGAGGAATTCTGGGAGGAATTCCTGAGGAATTCTGGGAGTTCAAGTCCACAAGTTTTAAAGTTGCCAAGATTGGAGACCCGTGCCTTAAGGGATCTCCGGCTGATGTTCTCCAGAACATTTTTGAGTCCCAGAACAAGACTTCTTGCTCGGAAAGCTATGTGGGTTTCCAAGCCTTCAGGAGCCCTGCAACTTTCCTCCACAAAGCCATCTTTGAGTCTCTACCCCACAAGGCAGGTTCTCCATCCAGGTGAGAGGAGCAGGAGGGGTCCCCAACTGGCTCCCTCTTAAATGGATGGGGAGAGAGGCTGTGTGGGAAAAGAGGACATTTCCACCATCCTCATCTCTCTCGGCCTTCTTGGGAGCTGCTGGGGGGCTTAAGGACATGGGGAGGGGAGGGATAAAGATTGACCAAACGGGCTTGTCTTTCAGGAAACCTTTCAGGACCCCCACACCCACCCAGTACGTTCCTGCCCTCGTGAACCTTCTTGAGACCAACTTCCAGGGCTCCAAATCTCCCTGCTTGGCCATCCAGGGCTTCCTCCGGGGAGTATCAGATGGGTGGGTTGGCTAACAAGGAGCCTCCGTTCGCCCACCCCACCCCAGCCCACCTTCCTGCAGGAGCTGAAGGCAATCACAGTTGAACAAACCCACCCTACAGAGAGCAAAGGGACAAGACTGCTCCCCCCACCCTTGGAAAGGCTAACCGTCAGATGCAACGTCACACCTGAGGATGCCAGTTGCAGGGAAGGTGCATCTCCATCACCCCAGGCCCCCACCCCCACTGCCCTCCCTTGTCCCCCCTCCCGTGTCTGTAGCCCAAGGAATGTTACGTATCACATTCAGTTTCACAGATTGTACATTTATTGAAAGACGAACTACTCAGCAGTCAAAAAAACAGCTGTCGCCTCTTGTTTTTTCCTTTTTTTTTTTTACATCTCCTGAACCCAAAGAGTTCCTCTTTCGGAATTTTACTTTATTTTTTTTTGTTTTCGTTTTTCCTCGATCACCCAAACTATCCCTGCTACACTTTTCACATCCGAACTATGTTGTGTCTTTTTTTTTTCTCTTTTTTTTCAATTTAAAAAAAAAAATTGGTTACTATGACAAAGAACACGTTTCACATTAAGATATTCACGCACCCACAGTGCACAAGCTTGCAGATGTAATGATTAAAAAAAAAAAATGAAAACGATATATATTTTTGTTTTTTTTTGTTTTTGCTTTTTTACAAAAGGGCTGTCCTTTTCCACTCCTCTATCCCCTTTTTCCATGTTCCCATTTGCAGAAGAATAACTTCTTTAAAAGCTAAATGACAGGGTTTTTTTAGGCACAAGAGCCCTCGCTGAAATATGTGAAAGTCGAGTTTGCACTTTACCAGTCTCTTACAACGACCCAGGAGTAATCCTTGTGTTCGAACAGTACTACTCTGGGGCAAAGAACAATCAGACCGCTGAAATCTTTATTCGGTCACTTAACATTCTGCCAAGAAGCAGCATTCAACCCCCAATTATGGTGTGTTTTTTTGAACAATTTCCTAAGGGCATTCTAGATCAGTATATGCAATCTAGAACCCCCCACTCCTTTTTGCAAACCCCCTTTTTAGCCAGATTTTTGCCTTAGGCAAGGGAATTGCTGTTCCTTAAAGATATATACATACATATCTGTGATATATATAAGCCAGAGATTGACTGCAGATTCTCTTTTGGCTCACCTATAGTTTATGAAAGAGTCCTGGAGAGGGAAGTCAAAACCACCCAAGCCAAAAGGAACCACATCCTCTATCACTAGAGACTACAACCTCAGCCGGCTACTTCTTTCCCCAAGGGGTCAAATGGCCAAAAAAAAAGGCCTCTTGGCCATGCCAGAGGCCAAGTTCGATGCACTAATGGCCATTGAAGAAAGATCTCAGCTCTCAACTACATGGATTTGGGAAAGTCAAACCTTGCTCTTCTGACAGATCTTGAAAAAGGTCTTTCTGAACTGAATGGGAATTGGCAATGCTGGGGGCTGCCAAGCCAAGCCTTCGAATCCTTTGCTGAATGTTTTCTCACTCCCTGCCCCCTCCGGCCAGAAATCAGGATGGATGCCCACCGGATCGGCCAGAAGCTCAAAGGCCCTTTGGGGCCTGAAGTTTGGGGCAGGCTGTGTCTTTGCCAGCCCAGCCCAGCCCAAGACGCGCCCTCAGTCTATACATTCTTTTAAGACAGATTTACAGTTCTTACATCTCAGCCTTAGGCATATTTATATACATACATTTGGACCGCACTCCAAGAAACCTCCAGGGATGGCGCTATCCATAAAAGTATCCTCAAGGTTTAACTTGGCCAACAGCGTCCATGACATTTGCATTTACAGTACGGTTATTCTTCCGAAACCTGGCCACGATTAACTGGCTCCTGAAATTCAACACAATATATAATTCATCAAATATATTAAGTTAGGAAGGAACCGTTTTCAACAGCAGGAGGGGCCACTCCTCGCTGCCCCCAACCTGGATGTGAGTGAACTACCAATGCTCCCAATCTTCCTTCAGCAGAGAGCAGGCGGGAGTCCCAGGGACATCCTCACAGCTCCTCTGGAGGCAACCCATCCCAGGTGCTCTCTTGAGGGTCACAAGAAAAACTGTCGATGAGAGGACAGTTCTATTGAGAAGGAACCATCTGGGCATCACCCAGGCCAACTCAACCTTTGTGGATTCTAGCGGGTGGGGCAGGCTTAGCACCACATGAGGATATTCTCCCTTCAACTCAAACACTTCGTAAAATCTTCTTTTTTGGGGGGAAGGGCTACATTCCTGCCTTCCCAAACTCAACTTCCTTCAACGGGGTGCTTTAAGAGTTTCCTGCATGTTCTCAAGGAACTAGCTTGGACCAGCTGGCCCATAATTAGCCCATCTCTATCAAAAGAAGGATCCAGGAAAAGGGAGGGTTACATGATTTTCTTACTTTAGTAAGAATTAAAAAATTAAAAAATAATAATAATAATAATTAAAAGAGAGATAAAAGGGAAAACATCTACTGTAAACATCCATATTTTAAAATGTCTCCCTCTGCAAAACAAACATGCCGGCCCACCTATTATCTATATAGCATTTTCATTTCTCTGTCAATCTCTCTCTCTCTCTCTCTCTTTCTTTCTTTCTCTCTCTCTCTCACACGCTCTCTAGAAGGCAGCTATTTTACATAGACTTTTAAACACAACAGTTTTTTTTTCTCTTTTTTAAAAAAACAAACAAACAAACATTTCGTTGACTGTAAACACTGGAAGAAAAAAAAATGTTGGCAAAAACAAACGAAACCCCCCCTCCCCCACATAAAAAACAGAAGAGAACAAACGAATGGAGAATACTGTGGCTTGAAACTCATCTTCCCAAAACTGCCCAACACATTCTTCCTCAACACAAGGATAGGAATTAAAATTAAAGGTTCGAAGGACGCAAGTCAGCGGCCAGCATCTTCCAGGAAACCCGGGGAAATGAACCGAGGGGCTCCATGGCCAAGGGTTCTGCCCCAGAGATGAACAGCTGCATGCCCCCCTCCCAAGCTTCAACACATGAGTACAGGAGTCAGATAAGTGAGGGACAGCTGGAATGACAAACAAATCTTGGGTACAGAAGGAATCCGAAATAGACCAGGGGAAAAAAAAGAGGGGAGGAAAACAACAAATTTACGGACGAGACTGTACAGGTTTTTCTCAACTTAGCTGGAATATATAAAAATAAAGAGATTTGTGGCCACCGTTATACCGTTTTGCTCAGCCACGCCTTGCTAATTCTTTTCTGTTTCTGACTCTCCCTAAATTGGCAGGAGTAAGTTTGGGTTCATTGACACCGGATGTTTCGCACGGACTGTCTGCTGTTCTACCGAGACCCGCGGACGGACGTCTGTCCTCGAAGAAGTGATAGTAGAAGGAGGGGAGGGGAGAAGGGAGAGGGGGTGAGACATTTCCTTTCCTCTTAAAAGCAAGTGCACATGAAGTAAGATTCTTTCTACAAACCTACCCGAACGAAAAACAAAACAGGAAAAAAAATAAAAACAGGCCCTAATAAAAACAATCACCCCTCCCAATAACCAAACACATTTTCCCCATTGTATGCGTTTTTTTTTTTGTCTGTTTTCATTTAAAAAAGGCAAAGACACTAGAGGGATGAGATGTGTATTTTTTGTGTTTTAAATGCTCAGGTGAAGCTGTTCTGTCAATTTTTTTTTGTTTTGTTGTTGTTGTTGTTGTTTAAATTTCCATCTGCTCTGCTTTTTTTGGCGCTGGTGCCCATCATGCTTTGCTCTCAGTTTCATTTGTTTGTGTGGCTTCGTTGGGGACCGTCTTCACTTCTGCGGGGGCTGCGTTGTTGGCGTCTGTGGCGGGAACGGCCGGCTTTTCTTCTACGGCGTTTTTCCTGGGTGGGAAACCAAAGAAACACGGCGGGTTAAGAGGGAGGTTGGTGACGCTCGTTTCAAGAAAAAGGGCTGGGCAGGGGGGACGACCACCAGGGGCAGGGACCTCATTGGAGGCCAAGGACAGAACTCAACATGCTGGACAACGTTTTGGTTATCAATAGTGGCCCTTTTTGGAAGAATGATCTGGAGGCAGGGGTGAAATCCAGCAGGTTCTGACAGGTTCTGGAGAACCGGTAGCAGAAATTTTGAGTAGTTTGGAGAACCGGCAAATACCACCTCTGGCTGGCCCCAGAGTGTGGTGGGAATGAAGATTTTGCAATATCCTTCCCCCAGGAGTGGGGAGAGAATGGGGATTTTGCAGTATCCCTCCCCTGGAGTGGGGAGGGAATGGAGATTTTCCAGTATCCTTCCCCTGCCACGCCCACCAAGCGACGCCCACAGAACCTGTAGAGAAAAAGTTTGGATTTTCACCCCTGTCTGGAGGTCACCAGGAAACCTTTTCAAGAATTGGCTTGGGGAGGGATTCCCCATGTTTTCTTTCTTTCTGGTGGCATTTTTGGCTGTTTTAGGTGCATCACACAATGCAAGCATTTAATGGACGTTGGTGGGAAATTGATGGGAAACCACATTGGCCAAACTTGGTAACTTGTGGGTGAGAAGCTCTGGGGTCCAGGCCAGGGGGGAAATCCTCTGAAGTCTGCTACCGGTTCCGTGAATCTGCACAGAATTTAGTGCTGCACATGTGCGCCTGAGGCGTGCCCCCGCAGCACTAAAAAAGGAACATGTTGAAGCCTTCCGAGTCTGCAAAGGTTAGTAGAACAGCAAGGGGCAGGGAAACCACTGTGCCACACAATTTAGATTAGTTAGAAAGCAGGAAATCTAGCTAAAAAAATCATACGTCACAGCTGATCTTCACCCAGCTGATTGTTGGAAATACCGGTTTACCCAAACTGGTAGCATTTTTTACTACCGGTTCGCCTGAACCGGTCTGAACCGGTAGCATTTTCACCCCTGGTCCAGGCCATCCAGCCATGATGCCAATGCGGAGCCCAGCAGGACCGTTGCCTTTCCTGCTTCTCCTAACTTGGGTTCAAGGATGGGAAGAGGACAAGTTTTAAAAAAGCTCAGAAGATGTCGCCTGAACCATTGGATAACGCCTGGCCTTCCTCATCCTTGTAAAATCCCCCTTTTTGTTTCCGATTTGCGGGGAGGACAACCCAGGACTTCAGAAAGTGGGTTTTTGTTCAACAGCACAAACTTGTGATGGGGATAATCACCATAATTATCTCATCACTGAGGCATCTTTTTCTACAAAAGCTCCATCACCAGAACCACATTTGGGGAGGACAGCCGGACCTTTGGGATCTTTTCAGAATCCTGTTTTTCCAAACTCCAGATTTTCTTCAGGATTGTTACGTCTCTTCCATTTTTCAACCCTTCTTAGCATGCCTGTCTCTTCTCCTCTACTCCCTCCTCCTTTCCTTTCCTTTCCTTTCCTTTCCTTTCCTTTCCTTTCCTTTCCTTTCCTTTCCTTTCCTTTCCTTTCCTTTCCTTCCATTCCTTCTTCCTCCTTTCTTTTTTCTGTTCCTTTCCTTTCCTTCCCTTCCCTTCCCTTCCCTTCCCTTCCCTTCCCTTCCCTTCCCTTCCTTTCCTTCCATTCCTTCTTCCTCCTTCTTTCCTTTCCTTTCCTTTCCTTTCCTTTCCTTTCCTTTCCTTTCCTTTCCTTTCCTTTCCTTCTCTTCTCTCCCCTTCCCTTCCCTTCCCTTTCTTTCCTCTTCTTTCCTTTCCTTTCCTTTCCTTTCCTTTCCTTTCCTTTCCTTTCCTTTCCTTTCCTTTCCTTTCCTTTCCTTTCCTTTCCTTTCCTTTCCTTTCCTTTCCTTTCTCCTCTGTTTTTTTTCTAAACCCAGCAATCCCAAAGCCCTCACAAGGCAGGAAACGCTGTTGCCCCCTCCCCAACCTTCCTTCTAAATGTGTGACGCTCTAGCCAGAAAACTGCCAAAGCTCCCCCTTCCAGACCCCTGAGACTTCTCTGAACCCAGGAGGCAGAGGTGGGTACGGGGATGTTTACTCACTGCCTGGTGTGACTTGGTGCCCAGAACGGAACTCTTAACCATTCAAGGATTTGGCCAACCCCGAAAAAGTAAAAATTAAAAACGAAAGTTAAAAGAAAAGATGAGTGAAAAACAATGGAAATGACTGTACATGTAAATGTGTTTAGGAGAAATAAAAATAAAAACTTAAAAAAAAAAAGGATTTGGCCAACCAACCCAACCTGATCCTCCAGGCAGCCTCGGGTGACCCAACCACCCTCCCTAGATAGGCAGTAAACACCCCACACACGCCCCCCCCCCCCCCCAGTGGTGTCTTGGCTTCCCTTGAAAGCTTCCAAGGGAGATGCTTGGGAGTGGGGGGAGTTAATTTCACCAGAGTGCCTAGAGCCGTGATGGCGAACCTATGGCACAGGTGCCACAGGCGGCACGCAGAGCCAGATTGGTGGGCACGCAAGTGTTGCCCTAGCTCAGCTCCAGCACGCATGCGCGCACCGGCCAACTGATTTTCAGGCCTTCCGGTCCCACTGGAAATTGGGAAACTGTCTGTTTCCGGCCTCCAGAAGGCCTCTGGGGGGATGGGGAAGGCTGTTTTTGCGCTCCCCAGGCTCCTAGAAAGCCTCTGGAGCCTGGGGAGGGGGAAAACAGGCCTAATGGACCCACCGTGCCATCGCATGCCAAAAGCAGGGGGAAGTGTAGGGGGGTCATGTGTGGGACGGCGGGGCGCATTGAATTATGGATGTGGGCACATGCACCCGTGACCCCCACATGACCCTCACTTTTGGCACGCAATGGCAAAAAGGTTAGCCATCACTGGCCTAGAGGATGGGGATGAACTTCCCACTTCAGTTGTGATGGTGAAGGAGCCACGGCGCAGGTTAGCTCATTTAGAGAAAAGCCAGGTTAACACAGAGAAAGGGGGCGGAGCAGTGGGCCATCGACCCCCTCCCCAGCACAAGAAAGAGAAGGGGCACATCATAAAGGGGCACAAGAGGGAGGCCTACTCTGTCTTGGCAGGTGCTGGCGATGCCGAGGTCTCCAGGGTATCTGCGGGGGCTGCGGCTGGGGCTTCGGCAGCGGGGGCCGCTGTGCCCAGGGCGGCAAAAACATCCTTGGCAAGGTCAAGATCGGGCGTCTGGAAGGTCCCCTCGTCCATTTTAAAGTCCTCATTCTGAGGAGGGTTTCTGGTGCCCGCTGGGGCCGCCTCGCCTTTCTGGCCCCCCGCGGTCTTCAGTGCCTCCGTCGGGCTCTTTGCTGCGCTGGTCCGCGCGGCTTCCTTCTCTGGGCTTCTGGCACTGGAGGCCGCCTCCTGCTTGGGCTCGGATGAGGCTGGAAGGCCGGCTGGATTTGAGGGCGGGGAGGCAACGGCAGGGCCCTTGGGAGCCTCGGGCCCCTTGGCGGTGGAGCTGGGGCTCAACACCGCACCCTGGTGGTTGAGGACATTGGAGGATAAATTGCCGGCGGCCTGAGGGGATATGGGGGTGTCACTGAGGTCCACAAGGGGAGCCACTTTGGGGGCGGAGGCCGGTGGGGGAGAAGGGGCCGCAGCTGCTTTGGAAGGCGTGCCCTGGCTGGGGGCCCCAGTGGTGGCATTGGGCATGGGGGTGTCTGGCAGTGTGATGCTGGAGGTTAGTGTGGTGGTCTCACTGGTGGGGCTATTTTGGGCAGTGGCAAAGGTCTCGGTGATGGTGTCAGAGTTTGTGGTGACTGTGGTCACGGACGGCATCATGTCCTCTGTGGCTGCCACGGTGTCGGCAGGGTGCCTGTGAGGAGGGTGGGAAGGAAGAGGGGAGAAAGAGAGAGAGAGGGAGAGGGAGAGGGAGAGGGAGAGGGAGAGGGAGAGAGAGAGAAAGAAAGAGAGGCAGTGACAGCCATCAACGTCGCAAGCAGTTGGAGGAGTCAATGCAACAGCCGGACTCGCATGCGGTTATTTAGGCACAAACAAGGGGAGTGGGGGGCAGGAAGGAGAGAAACAGAGGCAAGAGGGTTGAGCCCAAGGACAGACATCCAGCCAGGACGGGGCCACAGGTGTCGGGTGCGAGACACGTTGACCTCACATGTATCATGGCACCACTGGGTCAACGGTACAATTGGTGCACATACATCATTTATCTCACTTGTATCAGGACACCACAATGACTGTGGCATCCCACAGGAGGGGTCTCTACAAATGGGGAGGGGGATCCTGAGCTTGTAATTAAACAGGCTAATACAGTGTTTCTCAACCTTGGTAGCTTGAAGATGGGTGGACTTCAACTTCCAGAATCCCCCAGCCAGCAGCGCTGGCTGGGGGATTCTGGGAGTTGAAGTCCACCCATCTTCAAGCTTCCAAGGTTGAGAAACACTGGGTTAATAGAAAGAACGCACAAATATTCCCTGTTGACGATGCTCATTCTCGGTTGGACATTCCTACTCTCTTGCCCTACTCAGGGTCTCCAACAGCCAATTGAGACAATGGATAAAATGGACTTCAGGCCATAACAACCCACACAGAGAAGGGAATGCATGTCTCTCTCTCACAAGGCCCATAATCCACCTCCGTTTCTCCCTTGGGACCGCCAGATTTCCAGATACCGGACCTGCTTCCGCAGTGACCTTAATGCCCTTCTCACCCACACTCACTTTTGGCACCCGAGGTGGGCGCCTGGCAACAGGCCCACAGAGGCCGGGAGAACAAGGAGCACCCTGGTGTTCTTCTCCAGGGAACATGGCCCCCTTCCCAACCTACTCTGGCTCAGTGAGCGGGGTGGTCTCGTTGGGTTCTGTGTGTTTGCCTCCGTCGTGATTTGGAGTCCGTTCCTCTTCCGTCCGCACCTCGACGATGGGCTCTTTCGATTCGTCCTTCCTGTAACGGAGGGAGGGATTCAGAGTTTGCGCCCTGAAAGCATTTCTTACTTGCAATGGAGGGAGAGAAGCAACCTACAACTAGGGAGAAATTTCCTAATAGGGAGAACAATTGATCAGTTGAAGGGTTGCCTTCCACAAGTTATGGGTGAATCATCACTGGAGGCTTTTAAGAAGAGACTGGACTACAAGACCTCCAGATCTGAAATTGTACAGTGTCTCTTTCCTTGAGCAAGGGATTGGATTAGAACAGGGGTCTGCAACCTTAAACACTCAAAGAGCCATTTGGACCAGTTTCCCACAGAAAAGAAAACACTGGGAGCCACAAAACCTGGATGGGCGTGGCCAACTTGACATCAATCACTTCCACCAGTCACATGACTGCCCCCAGCAACACCTACCCAACACTGGGAGCCACAAAACCTGGGTGGGCGCGGCCAACTTGACATCATTCACTTCCACCAGTCACATGACTGCCCCCAGCAACGCCTACCCAGCTGGTCATTAGGGCAGAGAACCGGTTGTTAAAAAACACTGGGAATCACAAAATCCTTTTGACATATCTCTCTCTCCCTCCCCCCCTCCCTCTCTCTTTCTGTATCTCTGTCTCTGCCCAGGCCACTTCTCCATCACTCACCGTCCCCCTTACCTTCTCAGGCCAGGCGAGGAGTGACTGGGAGGGCGAGGGGCGGGGCCAGATAGTGGTGGGATCACCCGATAGGGAGCCACAGCAGAGGGTCCAAAGAGCTGCATGCAGCTCTGGAGCCGCAAGTTGCTGACCCCTGTCCTAGAAGGCCTCCAAGGTTCCTTCCAACTCTGTTATTCTGCCTCTTTTCTACTCATTGCACTGCTGGGGATTATGAAAGCAGCACCTTGGACCACCTCTCCTTGTCCCTCCTACCTTGCAAAATGTTCAGCGGAACAATGTGGAAGCTAGAAAGAGGCAGGGCTATGCTAAAACCTGCCCTATTTAGATTCAGCTCAAGCCAGTCAGAACCCAGCAGAAAGAAAAAGCAATATCCTTGCTTTTTTTTATACCACACAAGAGATAACTTGATCCCCAAACTGAGCAGCTTGGAAATTCAAAGTGGTCCCCTATCTTTGCCGACTGACCATTTGGCTTCTGAACTTACACATTTTCATCTCCAGGAGATAAACTTTGTGGTTTTTTTTTTTAATTTGATTTATATGCCGCCCTTCTCCGGAGACTCAGGGCGGCTTACAGTGCGTTAAGCAAAAGCCTTCATACTTTTGTATATTTATACAAAGTCAGCTTATTGCCCCCACAAACTGGGTCCTCAATTTACCCACCTTAGAAAGGATGGAAGGCTGAGTCGACCTTGAGCCTGGCTAGGATTGAACTCACAGAATTACAGGCAGCTGGATGTTAATTGCTGCCTTTAGTAGGAGGCATTAGCCCCCTACGCTACTCAGGTTCTACTCAGGTTGCTGAAAGTGGAGCCAAGATGCCCCTCCTCTCTTGGCTAGTGAGATTTCTAGCAAGTGAGGAAATCAAGGCTGCTCTGAGGTGCAGCGTTTTGGAGAATCACAGTTTGGGGATCCTCAACATCTGGTTTTGCACTTTCTGAGTATGTTCGGAAAGGACTTCAGGAGCTGCTGTTCCAGGGTTAAGCAAGAGGATCCCAACCTTTGGGACCATGCTCTGTTTGGAAGCATTTGGCAAAATAGCTGTATGTTTAGCAGAAAACCAGCTGAGCAAGGATGCTCCCTGCTACCCTCACTATTCACCTGGGCAGGAGAAAATGTGATCCAGTAAGAGCCTCAGGTCATAAGCCCTTCATTGTTTACCTTCTAAACTTGGCCACTCTAAGACTTGTGGGCTTCAACTCCCAGGATTTACCAGCCAGCCAGTTATTCTATTCTATGATGGCTGGGGAATTCTGGGAGTTGAAGTCCACAGGTCTTAAAGTGGCCAAGATTGGAGGTCCTTGTTCCAAACATTCCTAGGGAGATCACATGAGGCTCAGGCCCACTTAGGAATACTGTAAATAGGATAGCGATGACCAGTTTTGGTAGCTCCCAGCTCCCACCCGATTTACACAGGTGGGGGTCTGCATACCTGGTGAACTCAGAACAAAACAGAGACCCAGCAAATGGGGAAGTGCCACCTTCTGCTATGGGTCAAGTGCAGGGGAGAGGAGATGGCTTCCTCCCTCTAAACAGGCTTCCAGTTACTCACGAGAAAGCAGCTTTGCCCTCTTCCATGTCCTTCCCCTTCGCACCGGGACCCGATTTTCCACACAGGTTGACAGCAATGCACATGAAAAGGCCACACTTGTTCAGGAAGTAGCAGGTGATGTCCACGGCCACCAACAGAAGGACGAAGATGACGATGAGGATGCCCACGATGGCGGCTGTGCCCAGTCCTGACGTTGGGGTTGTGCTGGCTTTGGACCACAAAAGGAAGTGGAGAAGACAGTGAGCAATGTCGTAGCGAGGCCGTGTTTTGCTGGGGAACAGGGATCGGGACCTTTCAGTCTCTACTCCACCCACCAGGTGGAGTACCACTTATCTTCTCTATGGAGATTCTCCATCAACCAGGTCAAGATTTTGCCAAAGGTGTTTTCCCAAAGGCCAACTAGGCTTTCTTGGTTCTTTTCCTTGAAACCATTTCAATTCTCATCCAAGAAGCCTCTTTAGAATCGAAGACGTTCTGAAAAAGCTTCTTGGATGAGAAGCAAAACATTTTCAGAGGGGGAACCCCCACCCCCCCAAGAAAGTCCAGTTGGCCTTTTGGAAAGCACTTTCGGGACATTTCTCCTCTCTCCAAAGCAAAGCAAGTGAAGACAGCTCAGCTCTTGCTTGGGTCTGGTGGCCGGTTTTGGGGAGAAGGGGCTCCCTGAAACTTTCTCAAGAGGTCGCCAGATGAAAAGAGCAGCAGGCACCTCACTATGTTCCCCATCTCTCTATTTTGGGACATTTTCAGGAGCCTTTGCCTAATTTCTACAAAAACGCTCACTGAGCTGGGACCAAGGAGCTAGAGTCGGTGGAAGCACCATAAAAACGTGTGGCTTTGAGAAAGAGGTGGATTTCAGCAGGTTCTGACCAGTTCTGGAGAACCGGTAGTGGAAATTTTGAGTAGTTTGGAGAACCAGCAAATACCACCTCTGGTTGGTCCCAGAGTGGGAAGGGAATGAGGATTTTGCAGTATCCTTTCCTTGGAGTGGGGTGGGAAAGGAGATTTTACAGTATCCTTCCCCTGCCACACCCATCAAGCCACACCCACAGAACCGGTAGTAAAAAAACTTGAAACCCACCCACTGCTTTGAGATTATTATTTTGTTTCTTTAATGGAGTGCAGCTCTACTGCAGTGATACCTTTTGTGTTTGTCTCTGTTGCAGCATCAAAAGTTTTTACATATGCTGTTCCGGCTGCACCGACATCCTGTGTGTGAACATTCAACTGGTTTTGCAAAACCTTCCCTAAGCTGGTAAAGACCCACAGGAAAGCCATTTTGCTCCAGAAATGTGAGGCAGCTGCTTGTCTCTGGGGTTCTTTTGCGGGATTGGTTTTAGCAGAACGCACAAAGACACTGGATAGAACACCAAGGGACACAGAGGACTTCTTGCCGGACAGTTCAGAGCTCCACTGAAGGCAGAACATATCAGCCCTGCTTCTCTCTGCCCGGCTCTGGCTGGTGAAGTCTGGCCTTTGCATCAGAAGTCTATTAAGGTCTCTGGAACTGGACTGTACCTACCTGATCATTTTGATGCCAAGATCTACAATTAAGCAAACTCCATCTGCTCTGGTCAGGACAGGGAGGAGATATCAGATGCCTTTTCCTCTTGCTCTACCCACTATGGAGCTTTGCCTTCCAGCTTCCCAGGAAGTGAAAATCAAGTCAACTTCCGCTCACAGTTGAGAGGGAGGGTTTGCAGGTTACAAGATTACAGCTATCTTAGGTTACACCTGACAACACAGCCATGTTGCCAAACGCCCATACAGGCTAGGACAGGAGTCGACAATCTTAAACACTCAAAAAGAGCCAGTTGGATCCGTTTCCCACAGAAAAGAAAACACCGGGAGCCACAAAACCCTTCCCGTGCCTGACTATTTCCTGAGTGGCCACAAAATTAGCAAATGTACTTGAATTGAACTTTCTGTTTTCTTCTGAAATTTTTCTTTTCTTGGATTTATCCATGGTTGGAATATCGGGGGTTGAAAAGCTCAATAAATTGTATGCTGTGGGTGTCGCACATTGGCGGTTGTGACACATATTTTGCAGGGGTGAAATGTAACCCGTTCGCTCCGGTTGGGGCGAATCGGTAGTAAAAAAAAAGCTACGATCCGACGACCACCTGTGCCACGTGGTTTAGCTTTGCTAGAAAGCAAAGTGAAGCTAAACTGCGTGCCACAGCTGATCTCTCCCCTCGCTGTTCTTCTTACCTTTCGAAGCCTCCTTTTGGTGCGCATTGTGCATACACACGCAATGCATGTTTAGTGTGCATGCGTGTGTAGTGTGTGCTTGCGAACTGATGCCAAACCGGTTCAGATTACACCCCTGATATTTTGAACATCAGGGAGCTGCAGCAGAGGGATGAAAAGAGCCACATGCAGCTCCAGAGATGCAGGCGGCTGACCCCTGGTCTAAATTCATGGGTGGCTTATTCAGTTATGAGCAATGTTCCTCTCTTGGTCTATTCTCTCTGGAGAAACCGTTTCATAAGCCTGTCAATTCTTTGCTTCTTCTCGTCTCATGAATTCCCCATGATGGACATTCAACACGAGCTACTGTCCATTGCAAACGCCTACGGAGGTTCTCGGTCATCCGGGATATTATGGTTGTCCCAAAGATGCTTTTTTTTATTTTTTATTTTAAAGGCAACTGGGCAGTTTTGAAGAACTGAAGAAGCTTCTTGGATTTAGAAGCAAAACATCTTCAAGGGAAAGCAAAGTCCAGTTGCCTTTTGAAAAAGCACCTTTGGGGTATCGATTGCAAATGTTCCTGGGCGCATTTTTCACCTCAAATCTGAAGATGCTCTTAGGGCCCTGCTGGGGGCAGCGCCAGGCCCTTTGCCCCTGCCAAACTGACATAGTTTGCCCAACCTTTCGCTCCCAACTCTTAGGAGCTGATAAGATATCACAAAGGAGGAGCCTGCATTTGCCACGAGACAGTGGAATATTTCGTTGTCACAGCTGCGGAACGAGATAAAGTCCTTTGATCTGCCCCCACACCCACCCCTGCTCCAAAGCAAGAAAAAAGCAACAGCTATTTTTGGCCCGCAGGGAAGCTGTTTTGATACAGCTATGGAATTTTTTTTTTAAAAAAAAAAACCAGGTGTCTTATATAACCTCTCCCTCCCTCTTTTTAATGCAAATGTGCAAATATCATGAAAGGCTTAAAGAGAATTTGCTGTGACTAAGCAGAACTGTCCTATTACTAGCGTTTATGGAGATCGTCCAGAGTGGTCCAGGAGATGGCAGGTTGAAGCACGTGGATTTTATCCAATTTGGAAGAGGCCAGGTTGGGAACTTCAGGCCAGGGTGATATGCAATGGCCCTCGACCACAACTGAGCCCCAAATTTATGTTGCTGAGTGAGATGGTTGTTAAGTGAGTTTTGTCCCATTGGATGTCCTTTCTTGCCACATTTGTTAAGTGAATGGCTTCCCCATTGTCACATACACAGGTGTATGTGTGTGTGTAATGGCTAGACATGGTTTGAGCATTAACAAGTCAATGGGCATGAAAGAAGAAAAGAGACAAAGAGGCTGTCACCCAGGTTGCCTCCTCAGCCTAACACCCTTCAAATCTTTTAGGTGTGATACTTCACTGAAAATCCAATGTAGAAAGAACACACACACACAGACACACACACACATACACTATTCATGGGCAGAACCTAAACTACTCCACACTTGAGGGCGGAGCTGGCGTCGCGACAGTACGACGGACGATCTTGAAGCTCCAGGATTGCCGTCGGTATCTTCGCCGCTGGACGGTCCGTTTTGGACCTCGCCGGCCCGTAGAGTCAGTGATAGTGGAGAGCACATCCTGCTGATCCCAGGGACACCGCAAAGTCCCTGATTGATCCAGGAGAAGCCCTTTTTTCCGGTGGTGAAGAGGCAGCCATTGAAGCTGCTGAAGTTGGGATAGCTCCAGAACGGAAGAGATCAGAAAGAAAGCATGCTGGCTTGGTGAGATGATTTTTAAGGATATTAATTGAGAGAACACCCTGAGGTTAAAATAAAATTAAAATCGCCAACAGAGCAATTTCACATGTTGTAGAGGTCGCTCCCCTCCGGCCGCTGTGGGTAACCCTGGGAGACAGCCTTGAGAAAGATATGTCTGGAATATGCTCTTGTCTTTGGCTGCCATACTGCTTCATCGGTTTCCCATCCCCCTTGCTTATGGCAACTCGAGAGTAGGCCAGGGATGCTTTGCAAGTTGACATTAAGTAGTCCTTGACTTACTGAGTCCAAAATTTCAACAGTTATTATGTGAATTTTGACCGATTTTATGATCTTTTATGCTACATTGTTAAGGGATCCACTGCCATTTTTCAGTTAGTCACGTGGTTGTTAAGTGAACCTGGCTTCTCCATGGACTTTGCTGGTCAGAAGGTCGCAAAAGGGGATTGTGTGACACACTCCCCCCCCCCTTGGGATGCTGCAACCATCATAAATAGGAGTCAGTTGCCAGGCATCCAAATTTTAATCACATGACCACAGGGATGTTGCAACGGTCATAAGTGTGAAAAAAACGGGCACAAGACCCTTTTTCCCCCAGCACTGTTGTAACTTCAAAGGGTCACTAAACGGAACACAGTAAGTCAACGACTACCTGCTCAGCTAATTTGCAAGATGATCTGTTAGGAAATGGCTATTGTTTAACTAGCTGGTCAGGCAATATATAAACTATCAATACATGTTTGTCAAAAGGCATTATATTAAGACTGTGTTGCATCATCCTGTATCCTGATTGGCTAAGCTCTGTAGCCAATGTACTTAAGGGGAAGCCTGAATCATGGCTAGAGGACAGTACACCATTTTATCTGCTTATTTGCTGTTCTCTCTGCATGATCACTGTTCGATCATTGCTACTTGTTGCTTTCTACTATTTATTGAATGTTTTAATACTGAACTTGTTCCTGTTTGAAACTCAAGAAGAACTGTTTTATTGTGTAATGACAACAACTGGTAAGAAGACTTTGTATTTCGAATATCCCTGAATTGATATTTTAACTATCACTTTATCTGTGTATGACTTGGATTGTTATTGGACTTTGCTTTACTTTTTTCTAAAAGTAAAAGACTACCACAACTCAGTGTGTCAGTATATTAACTGTGGTTATTCACTCTCAGCTGCTTTCATGTGCATACTCAAGGCATACTCTGCTCAATAACCCCTAACATTGGTTATGAGCCAAGAATAACCTTAACATGATATTTTGCCTTTCCTTTGACATGTTGGCTGCCTTTTAGTTTTTTCTTCTACAACGGGCCAAAGGACATCAATGAGTGGGAACTGTGACCCCCAATCCCCCCCCCACTTTTCAGAAAAATCAACTTTTTCCCATGACAATTTGAAAAGTGTAAGCGATCCGTTTTATTTTTTTTTCACAGCCGGGGGCTAAAAAGGGGTTAAGAAGAAGAGAGCTGTTGTATTTCAGGAGAGACATGCAGAGAATCTTAAAACATGCCCGGTTTAAAATATTGCCTCCTCCTCCTCCTCCTCCTTCCTCATTACAAAATAGCAAAAATCCTTCCTTGTGCTGCATTTCTCCGCCTTTGCCTCCCCTTTTCCCGCGTCCCCATCCCCGGACAGATGCCATCCTTGGAAAAACAAGAGATCCTCTCCTGGGGAGTCCGGCCTCAGGGACATAATGGGGGGGGGGGTCTTCGAAAAGCAGCAGCTGCATTCCTAACACAGCAAAAGCAGAGCTGCTGGGATCAGGAGCAGAGAGACCCAAGGAGACGAAGCGGCTGGGCTTCCCAAGGTGGCTGCAACAACCCAGGAGTAAGAAGGAGGACCAGTTAGGAAAGGGTTGGGTTTGGAGGGGGGGTTTTTTGGAAAAGGAAAATGGTGGCGCGGGCAGGAAAAGTGGACGTTTTCCGTTGGGATCCGAAGTGACACGTAGGACAACAGAAACACAAAAGGAACAACGGGGGTGGTAGAAGGGAAAGGGATCAGGAATAAAAAAAAAAAGAAAAGAAAGAGAGAGAGAGAGAGAGAGAGAGAAAGAGAGAGAGAATAGATAAAAGAAAAAAAAAATAGGTCATAAATACAGAAAGAAAAAACCGATAAGAATTTTAAAAAGTTTTTGCTTTAACTCAGTATAAATTAAAGAAAAAAATGTTTCAAAAGTTAGAAGAGCAGCAGTAAAGCAGTAGCGGCAGCAGCGATGATGGTCATAGAGAAGCATGATGGGAAAGCCAGCAGTAAGGGAGGGGGGGAGTGGATGGGGATGGGGGGAGAATTGGGGGCAGCTGACACCAAAGGGGGCGAGGGGCGGAGGATCCTCTCTGTGGGGCTGGGGAAGGAGCTGGTGGGATTCAGCACAGGAGAGGGGTCATGTCATGGTTGAAGTGCCCCAGGCCTCCTTGGTCCTCTCTCCCCTCTACCCGTTGTACGGAGCAAAAGGCGGCAACCGGAAGCCATGAGAATTCCCAGAATAACAGAGTTTGAAGGGACCTTGGAGGTCTACTAGTCCATCCAGGCAGGAAACTGTACGCCGTTTCAGACAAATGCTTGTCCAAACTCTTCTTAAAAGCTTCCAGGGTTGGAGGGACCATTCACAACTTCTGGAGCCAGTTTGAAGTGATGCAGCCCAGACTTTATTGATACTTCCTACCCTGTTTCTCCCAAAATAAGACCTCCCCTGATAATAAGCCCAATCGGGCTTTTGAGCGCATGGCAATAAGGCCAAGTGCTTATTTCAGGGTTCAAAAAAATATAAGACAGGGTCTTATTTTCGGGGAAACATGGTAGTTTATTCAAGGCCTCTATCAGTGTTTAGGAATGATGATCTTGTCCATCTGCTGTCAGTCTTGGTCCTCTAGGCAGGAAAAGGCATTTACTTTTCCTGTCCAGCATGGAAAGTAACGCAACATCTCTCTATAAAACGAGACTCAGGCTCCTCACACAATCGGTTTCCATGCCTAATATAGGACTAGAATTCCCTAGTCACTTGATTTCTAGCCTGGATCCTTCACCACTAGATCAAAACGGCCCGTGGCTTACCGAATAAGCTACAACGAGATAGTTTCACATTTCCTTTGAGAGATTAAACTGAAAGCCAAGAAAACTTATCGTGGCTTGCCACGAAGTGTCCTGAAGTCACTGAGTCCCTTTCTTCTGCTTGCTTTCCACCAACCAGGGATGGCATTCAACCTTCCACTAATCCTAAAATAGCAACTAGAGGTTGTAAGCTCCTGCCTTCCTCACCACTGCAATTTTTGGCCATGTTTACTGAGCTGGCCTGAAACTCAGGCACCAACTGGGGAGGGTCTTACTAAGCAAATGCACAAGTTCAAGATTTCAGTAGGACCTTCCAACCAGAATGTCGAAGTTCAGAGTTAGCCTGCTTCAGAACTTGCCACGTAAATTTCTCTCTGAGCATTTAGAAAATGAAATGTGAGGCATTTGTGCCAGATTTCAACCCGCCAGGATGGATTTCATATAAACTGGAGATTTTTCAGGGGGCTGGGAAAACAAGGTGAAGGCCAGAGGACAGGACAAGTTGAGAAGTTGTAGATTCTATTTTTTTGCCAACAGAATCGTGTTAAAAATATAGTCTTCCCTTCCTCTCCTCAATTAGATTTATTTCAAATGGAGCTGCACAATTTGTCTTTCAGAGAAATCAAGGTGACGGGGGGAAGGCATTAGAATTGCTGATGTGGCGGTATGAAGTGTCAGTGGTTTTAGTATGTTACTGGACATTGCTATAATGAAACTCTCCCTTCAAGGGAAATATAAATCTTTGGCTGACAAATCGTATCAAAGGCCCATTGCAGCCTATGCCATACAGAAAGACAGAGAGAAAGAGGGAAAGAGAAAGAAAAAGAGAAGAAGAAAGAGGGAGGAAGGAAAGGAGAGGAAAAGAAAAGAAAGGAAACAAGGAGAGGAGAGGAAAAGAAAAGAAAGGAAAGAAGGAAAGGAAAGGAAAGGAAAGGAAAGGAAAGGAAAGGAAAGGAAAGGAAAGGAAAGGAGAAGGAAGGAGGAAAAGGAGAGGAGAGGAAAGGAAAGGAGAAGGAAGGAGGAAAAGGAGAGGAGAGGAAAGGAAAGATAAGAAAAGAATGAAAGGAAAGGAGAAGGAAGGAGGGAAAGAAAAGGAAAAGAAGATGTAGAAATCACTATCTTTTCTATGAGATTTTCCTCCACCTCCTTCAATTATTTCAGGATTAGGGTGGGTGGGAACTCCAAAGGACAGGGGACAGAGAAGGGTAAAATCTGCAGCATTTTTAGTGGTTGCCCACCCAAAGCGAAACCAATGATACAGAGGAGCTAAATATAAGTGCATGCTTAATTTGCATCCTGGTATTCAGCTCTTTATAGCCAAGCATTTGAAGGAACCGTCTTAGCTGAGAACGCCAAGGTGTCTTGGAAGCACAGTTGACCAGGTTTTGTCATGGCCCCTGGAAGGGGACCATCAGCGACAAGCGGAGAAAAACAAGTGACCCAAACTGGTGGGTTTCCCCACTTGCTTCTATGCCTTGCTTGGAAGAACCTCACTCAAAAGCCATGCACAACAAACTCAACCGTCTCAAGAGTTGCCAGGGGGAACCGACCATCGATCGAGCATACATACCGCAGACGGGCCCATTCGGTATGTACGAGGCCGAAGAGCTAAGTTCTAAGATGGATTACCAGTTATGAGGATGACGGAAAGCGAAAGCGAGTGGCCAAGGAGTTTCTGTTGCTTTTTTCTTGGTGGTTTTAAACGGAAGCGCATTAAAGGATGTGGTGCCAGTGCATTAAAAGTTCAAGCGGAAAAGGAGGGCAGAAAATGAGGGGCTACCTGGGATGATGGTGGGCTGGGCCGAGGTCCTGAAAGCGTAGCGCGCTGGTTTAGATTTCCCTTGCTGGTTCTCTGCGATGACGATGACTTCGTACTCGGCGTTCCAGTCGAGCGACTTAAGCATGACGTGGTCGCTACCCGAAGGGAGGCGGATTTCCGGCTTCCAGTCGAGAGCTTGTTTCTGCAGAAAAGGGGAAGGTGTGAGGCAAGGGAGGAAGAGAACGGCAGCATGAAGCACCACGGAGCTGGAACTATCCCAGTTTGAGAAGCTTAACATGAAAGACCAACCCATCCCTTGCCTCCTTCCGCAGTTGGCTTTTGCACCAAAGCAGATATTAATCATGCTCTTCCCTAATCAGGCCATCCAGGTTCAGTTAGCAGGACATCACTCAAGGATGAACCGTGTCCTGCCCACCTGGGAAGGGGCTTCTGCTCTGCCCCTAGGCCACAGATGTCCTCTGACATTATGGCATGTTGAATCTGGAGACAGATCTCCATGCTAACCACCTGGCCATTAACAGAACAGCTTCCCAATGGCAACTGGGAAGGTCCTCTGTAGGAATTAGGGGCTCAATTAAATCCCAAAGGGAAGGAGGGAAAGAGGACAATCAACTTGCTGTGATTTTGTCCCATCCTTCTTTAGTAAAGAATTTCCCGGAGAACCTTGCTTCCTGTGGAAATGGGGCATCTAAGAACTTGACACCTGATGAAGGAGAAGTCTAGGAGTATCTATAAGGCAAATCAGACTGCTCTACCAAGACAGGGGCCTCTGTCTCAGTACTGGCTGAAGGTTTTCCCTGCTCAACATGGGAGTGTGTAAGAGCTAACAACGTTATAAACAATGTTGGAATGGGAGCATCCCTTATGGCAAGGGACTCCAGTGTTGGCCACCTTAAGACTTGTGGATTTCAACTCCCAGAATTCCTCAGCCAACCATGGGAATTCTGGGAGTTGAAATCCACCAGTCTTAAAAGTTGCCAAGGGATGTCATGGCACGTGCAGTGGTGAAATCCAAATATTTTTACTAGTGGTTCTGTGGGCGTGGCTTGCTGGGCATGGTGTGGCTTGGGAAGGATACTACAAAATTTCCATTCCTACACCACTCTGGGGCCAGCCCCAGGTGGTATTTGCCGGTTCTCCAAACTACTCAAAATTTCCATTACTGGTTCTCCAGAACCTGTCAGAACCTGCTGGATTTCACCCCTGGGCATGTGCCTAGAAGTTCTAGGCATTTTCACCAGTGGTGGGTTGTCCCCGGTTCAGACCGGTATGTAAGAACCGGTAGTAAAACTGGCGGGAGGCTCTGCTCACTGACCCGAATGTCATCATAGGTGATTTGCACATGCGCAGAAGAGCGTGTGGGCGTGATGTGAACCGGTAGTAAAGGTAAGTAGAACCCACCCCGATTTCCACCCTAACAGATATAGTGCCTAGGAAGCTCTACAGAAGAACACCATGCTCCATAGACCTTCACTGGCAACTGAGGATGCCTTCAAAGACAAGGTCACCCAGAAATCGTGGGTTACTTCCATGCTCTTCTATTTTCCCTTTTTCTCAACCCCATCCGTTCTTGATTTCCTGAACCCAAACATCTATACAGTGAGGCTTCCCCCAGTGAGGTGCTTAAAAGACTTCTGGATGCCCGCAGAAAATCCTCGTTTGTGCCTTGACCAGTTCTTACACAAATTGGGGCATGCAATTAACTCTGCTACTGCTCCTCCCATCTTCCTTTTCAAAGGAGTAGTGAAAGACTAGGCGTTGAATGAAGGTTTGCAAAAAATAAGACATTTTCCAAGGAAGCTCATGGTGGAAGTATATGGCAGGTATGTGAAAATACTCAATCCTTTCCTGGAGAAAGAGCGCAGAGTGGAAAAGAGGAAGCAGAATGATTGTATGGTAGCATTGTCTTTTCAAGTGATCTACTTTATCTTCCTTAAACTTGATTTTGAGTTTAAGAGAGAAATGGGGCTTTGTTAGATGGCACCTTTTTCTAAGGAGACCCAAACCTATTGTAATATTTTCTCACTAAACACAATCATTCCTTCTGCTTCTTCCAACATCCAAATGCATCCAAATTGCATTTGACAAATTGGTCAGATTTGTTAATTAAGGTTAATTAAAGTTTGTTTCTTTTAAATACCAGCAAAAGGGTTAACAACCAGCCCCAGAAGCTAACCGAGGTTCGTCAGCCAGACTTACAACTCTGTATTTAATGAGATAGTGGCGGATGGGAGATCCCCCGTCGTCTTGCTTGATGAGGTTCACTTTGATGGAGTTCCCGTCTTCTCCCATGTGGCCTTCCAGCTTTGGGGCGCTGGGCTCCCCTGCCAAAATGGGTGTAATTGCACATTGAATGAGGCAAGCAATCGACTCAACAAATACACAGTGACATCCCACAATTGGCCCAGTTCAAATATGCTCCTGTGATCCAATTCAGAAGGTTGGGACACCTTCAAACCACAAACTCCATACCACTTCCACCTTTTCACTGAAGCCTAAAAGTTTGTCATGAAGGAAAAAGATTTGAAGAAGATTCTGTAGGAGGTGACCAGACTGAGCCCAAGGGAGGAGGGGGTCACGCATGTCATCAGTTTGGCGTCCCACCACTCCTAGAAGAGATCTCAGTCCAGCCCAGCCCACCTTGAATTTCATTGACTTCTTATCTACCGCCAATTGGCTTGGACCGTTAGTAATTCAGATTCCCGTTTTAGAGGTAGCATGGGATAAACTTGTACTCGGTGGAATAATCCTGGTTCCTGATTTCTTACGCCTGACAGATTTATGACCCGTCTGGAATCCAGGAAGCCTGGGTGAATCTCCTGAGCCTTTGGCCAGGGGAGTAGATGGGAAAACTGGAGAGAGCCTGCAGCTTTGCCTTAATTTTTTGCAGTGTTTGAATATTTTAAAAGTGTCAATATTTTATTTATTGCTTGTATTTGGGGAGCTCAAAGTTGTACATACAATGAGCCCTTGTCTCATTTTTCCTGGAAGGCTAACACATGGGCATTTCCACCACCCCAGTTTTATGGGGGAAAACACAACAGCTTTGTGTTAACAATCGCACAGCCTTTCTTTGGTTTCTTGTCAGATTTCAACAGGAAAATTTTAGGAGATCCTGGAATCTGCAAGAAACTTGTGCACTGAATGCCCCCCTCCAGCAAAGGAAGCTCTGGGTCTATGTTCCACTCCGAACAGCTTTTCTGTTTCAGCTCATCTACACACGTGCACACAGGTATATGCACAAAGATACTCCCCCTGCTTTTGTTGTGGGAGTCTAAACTACAACTACTAGTTAAAGAGACCCTACAGCAGTCAACAAGAAAGAGAAGTTGAAACCCGAATCAAAATTTCAGGAAAACACCTTGAGAGCTCCTATTTTGCTTCCCTCCCTTGCTCTTCTCAATAAGAAGGCCACATTCCTCAAACTAACTGTTTCTTCTGACAAGACCCCTAAATCAGGGATCTCCAACCTTGGCAAATTTAAGATCTGTGGACTTCAACTCCCAGAATTCCTCAGCCAGCCCAATTCTGGGAGTCGGAAGTCCAAAAGTCTTAAAGCTGTCAAGGTTGGAGTCCCCTGCCCTAAATGACTCTAGAGTGAGGATAGGATGAGCATGGAAAAGTCTGGGTTAGCTGCCAACTCAGTTGCTGCTGTACCTGTAGATCAGAGGTCTTCAAACTTGGCACCTTTAAGACTTGTGGACTTCAACTCCCAGAATTCTCCAGCCAGCTATGGGAATTATGGAAGTTGAAGTCCACAAGTCTTAAAGCTGCCAAGTTTGGGGAGTCCTGCTGTAGATGGGACAAAAAAGAAAAACAAAGAAACACCAAAAGCCAAAGGGCCCCAAATGAAAGAAAAGACCACCTTAAGATGACCAAAAGAAGTTCCAGTCCTACCTCCTGCTAACAGGAACCTCTAAATTTAAGCAACTCATCATCTAGAATTTCTCTCCAGTGAATAATATTCAGTGGAATGTTTTTTTTCCAAGCTCACCAGCCATGACTGAGAGTTTTATTTGGGTTTAGAAGCAGAAAAGATACTGACAGCCCCTAAAGTTGGCAAGGTGGGGAAGAAAAGAGTAGTAATCTTATTCAAGGGAAGCTTTATCCAATGGTCTAAGCCAAGAGTAGCTACTCCAAGGTTCTTAAGGAAGGAGACATAGCAGTAGCAGCCTGCAAGTCTCTAGCAGAAGATATTCTGAAGGAAGATGTTGAGTTTCCTTCTTGAGATGTTTACAAGAAGAGGTCCAGTAGCTGTCAGTTTACAGCTCCTTTCTGACCAGATCTAACCTGTATCATCCAATGGGAAGTGGGGGGAAAAAGGCCAAACTCAACAACCGAGTGGAAGTCTGTATTTACATGCCTGCTATGTTCCATCAAAGAGGAATTTCTATCTCAAGACTTTTATCTAAATAATTTTTCCCAGGGTTCAGAGATGGAAACCTTCTCTAAGACAAGAAATAAGGCCAGCATTCCTTTTGCCTTGTTTCTTTCTTTTTCTCTCCGGGGACCCAGAGAGAGCCATTTCGAAAAAAATGGACCTGCCCCCTCCCCGAAGGAGTGGTGACCTGAGAATGCCAACCCACTGCAGGCGGAAGGATCTCTCTGATCTCATTTCTTGCCTTCTTGAAATTGAAAAATGGTCACACTTCCAAGGTTGATCCCTTTGGTTAATAGGCAACCGAAAGAAAATTGCCCATTCACTCTTCACCAGCCCAACCGATTCTGGAGGAGGAGGAGGAGGAGGAGGAAAAGGAGGAGGAGAAATGGGAGGAGGAGAAGAAGGAGGAAGAGGAGGAGGAGGGAGGAGGAGGAAGAGGAGAAGGAAGAGGAGGAGGAGGAAGAAGAGAAGGAAGAGGAAGAGGAGGAGGAGGAAGAGGAGGAGGAAGAGGAGGAGGAGAAATCGATCATCGTCAATGTCTCCCTGCATCCTCCCTTCTTGAAGGGCATCAATTTATGTCTCCTTTCCCTCCAAAGGAAAACTTTCTGACAAGCATTTTGGGGCCCTGACAGTGGCTGGAGTGCCGTGACAAGTGGAATGTGGAAGTGGAGAAGAAGCATCAGGCTAGTTATTTCTTGGGATGATCTCCAAGAGAGATAGACAATTCAGGGCTCAGGGGTTGTGTGTTTGTTTGTGTGCATGTGTGTTTTGCTATCCAGATAAAACGGAGCGATTGGGGGCGGGAGGAGAGCTTTGCACCAGGAGAAGAGTGAAATGGAAGGGAATCCAGGAACTGCTTTTCAAGAGACAGAAGTCACCCAGTACATCCCTAAGGACTTCTGGAAAACTACTGCCTGTAAAAAATAAATAAAATCAGGATAGTACCAGAAACTGATTAGGAAGAAAACACAATCCCAGTATGTGCACCCATTGTTCATATTAGAATATTTGGGAGGTGCAAGGGAGTGGGGGGAGGCTGGGGAAAGTCAAGCAAAGCAGTTCTTAAGTGTATAAATTTAATAAACAAACAAACAGATGAATAAATAAATAAGCAAACAAACTGGGTATTATTACCTGATGATGATGAACATCTAGAAAGTTTTATTCTATGAAGGCGATGGAGGTGGGTTTCTATTTTGTTTTGTTTAAGCAGACAACAGCATCCATTAAAAGAATAATTATGGGGAGGGGGAGATATTAGAAAAGAGTGAAAAAGGCACAAAAAAACCCAAAACCCCAGAAATTTCAGAGACAAATGAACCATTTCTATGACACGAGTGATTTGTTGCCTTTGCCTAAAATGTATTTTGACAAATCTTAATTTTTAGCTGTCAAAATAAATGTAACCAAGATTATCTCTAGTCCTTTTTATTTCTTTTTTTTCACAGTCCTCTTGATAATATCTGACAGTGAATATTGATAGTTTACCACTCACTTTTGTTTAAGTGGTTTTTTTGGAGGGGGTGGGTAGTATTTAATCTAGTCCTTTCCTTTTCTTAAAATTGGGCAATTGATTTTTTCCCCGTAGGGCCTTTGCTGAGCGACTCTCTCTCAGCGACCTGCCAGATGGTTGACGGAGAATAATTCCCTGCTCTGAAGGGTTAATGGTTTGTCTGCACAGATCAGGGGCTAATGTCCACGGACTCCCTGCCTCTGCAGGGCAGATTTTACAGATTAACAAGAGTTGGAAGGGACCTTGGAGGTCATCCAGTTCAACCCCTCACCCAAGCAGGAGGAGACCCAATGCCATTTCTGACAGAGGAGGAGGAGGAGGAGGAGGAGGAGGAGGAGGAGGAGGAGGAGGAGGAGGAGGAGGAGGAGGAGGAGGAGGAAAGGGTGGAGAACAGAGAGGAGAGAAGTGGAAGATTGTGGAATCCTTGGTGTTCTCCAAGCTTGGTGGTTTTTTTCGCAACACTGAAGATATTACCTAGTTGGGTCATGAAACATCTACAAGAAACGAGCAAGCCCAGAGAGCACCAAGAATTCCACAGTTCAACCCTGAGCAACAGATATTCTCTTCTATTTCCTTTTGGAAATGCCTTGAATTATTTTTTAAAATAATAAAGGCAAGAACAACCCCCCCCCCAAATCTTTAAAAAAAATCAACCACCTTTCAAAGGTGGTGTTCCTTGTAGTGTGTATTAAACCCAGAAGATTTCTTCCTGCTCTTTGCCTCTTAGGATCTGATTCTTGGACCAGCTCATTATAACATTAAGAAATAGTTCTTAATGTTAAGCAGGTTTTTGCTCCGTCCAATTAGTGCTATTCCCCCCATCCCCAAATACACACACACACTACACACACACACACACACACACACACACACAGGGTCCTTTCAGTTGAAGATGTTGGAATTTTTGCCACTCTGTTGACATTCAAGCAGCCTCAACACAGTTAATTTGGATATTGTAAGAATTGTGTGGCGACACCCAGAAAAATGCAGCATCCTTCACTTCATCCTCCAGGGAAAGATGGAAGGCAAATGAGGTCCAGGCAGAAGAAGAACATCATGGCTTCAAAACCTAAGGGACTGGTTGGGACAAAACTCAGCGGCACTTTTTCATGTGGCGGTTGATAAAAATGGGATCGCCAACATGATTGCCAATGTCCGATGATGGATATGGCACAAGAAGAAAACTGGGTGTACTGGGTGAATCTCTCAGTGTCAACAGCATCATAATAGCAAGGAAACAATATTTTCTCTGTATTTCTCTGAATTTGCACGTTAACCTGATTTTGCCTTCTCTCAAATAATTTTGGGTGGCAATACTTAAAACTCAGGCAATGTAGTTCAAAGTGGGAAGATCAATAGGCTGGCCTCTAGGTCGTAATAAATACCTTTCATTGTGGACTTGATTAAAAATCACGTCTGGGCAGGTGAAGAAGGCAACTAGGTAGTTTGCTCCTGTTTTAACTTTATTATCAACTGCCTGGGAAATTTGGGAAGCCGAAAGGGGAAACTGCTGCAACATCCAAGCACCCTAAAAATGTTGGGGTGACATTACAAAAGTTGGATGCACAGTCAAGCTTCCTGAGTGTGTCACAAAGGCCACGGGGAAGAACATTTCGGTGGCTTGAACATGCTCTTTCCAGTTAGAGGTGGGAGAACCACTGAAGTTGTCAATTCAAACTTTCCAGCTCTTCAAAGCAAAGTCGTTTATGTGAAACTCTTCCTTCCTTCCTTTCTTTCCCTCCTTCCTTCCTGCCTTCCTTTCCTTCCTTCCTTCCACCACAGTGCCACTTTTGCAACCAGCAACACAAATAAATGCAAAAGTTCCTCTTAATCTACCCCCCCCACCTTTCCACCAGTCCCATCCATGGTGGTGTCCTCTGGCATTTGGGCGTTTAGGCCAATCTGCAAAAGGGCCTTTACAGGAGTACAATGGCAATCAAAAGCATAATTTTCCCCCCTTGAACTCCATGAAGTGGAGTAAACAGTCCTGCAAAGTAGCATTAAACAACTTTGTATGAACTTGCATGAATTTCAGCTTTTCCTAATTCTGATCTCACTCTAAATCCAGATTCGCCAGTGCTTTTGATACTTCCTTCTCAGAACTCAAAGGCTTATGGAGGAATCGTATCAACAGAGGGAAGCTGTTTTTTTTCAGAGTCAGGATAGATACGAGGATGGATCCAGACCCCCCCAAAAAACCCATGTAAAGATCTTTCCTCTCCGCTCCTCCCCAGCCCTTTTATCACTTCTGCCCGGGAAGGGGCTTTGAAAGTCTGGACCAGATTCAGAATGGACCTTCGTGGTGTTAATTCTCAAATGACCAACGCTGAAGGAAAAAGGAAGTTACGGTTATTAGGAAGTCAACAAACAGCCCCCACCGGAGAAGGAGAGGAGGAGACGACCACACTTAAGAGCTTGTCCATGCAGCCTAGAGGAAAAGGAACAGAACCCCCTTTTACACAGCAAGCTCATTTGTCTCGAATTGATGGCAGGGACAGATGATGGTGGACTTTGGCACATAGTACCCATCAGCCCTGACTTGGCTAAGGGGGCTTTATGGGACTCGTAATCCAAAACACAGGAGGGCCCAGCCCTGTCTCTTGCTTCAGCATTCCTGCGTTCTTTTGTACATCAAAAGAAGAAGCGCAGGAGGGAAAGGAGCACACGTACCACTCAGGTATCTCCGGAGAAAAGAGGGACATTAAGGAAGTGGTTCCTCTTTGCAAACAGCATTGTTTCTCCTTTGCTTTAGCAGGAGGGGAGAAAAACCACCCTCCAAAGTAGACCCAACGCAGAAATGTTGAGCAAGAGGCTGTTAAAAAAATTGTGGGCCCCAATGACTCTCTTTGGAGCACAGTTTAAGACTCCCCCCCCCACTTCCCATGCCATTAAGCACCTTCCAGTGCTTCCCCCCCCCCGCCCCATACACACACTTTTGGTCACTGTGTAAAAAGGGTTGAAAACCTGTGACAAAAAGCGCCTGCCACAGTTTCAAATCACGAATGGCACTCATCCCAAGTTTGGTCAACAGTCGAGTAGAAAGAGACAAAGGAGAGGAAGAGGGTTAAAGCAACGCACAAAGAAATGAGATGGATTGGGGAGTGGGGGAAAAGACAACAAGGCTGCACGAAACCAAGGAGGCCGAGAGTTAGTTCCAGGGGGGATGTCGCCCAAACATCTGTGGAAGGAGAGAGAGAAAATAGGACAGTGGCTTCTTCACTCCACACGCTGCTGAGTTACTCGGGTTAGTTTCCCTGGCGAATCCTCTGCTTGAACGCAAAGGGAGCGGCATTCCGAGATGGGAGTCAAATAAGGGGAGGGAGTGAAATGACGATGGCCTTGGGTGCTTTTCCAAGCAAGCTATTGATCTTCTGGGAAGCAAAAAGCCAAGGGGTGAGGCTGGTCTTCTCAAATGGCAGGCGGGGGTAAATCAAGTGAAATTCGAGGCCAGGGGTGTCCAATCTTGGCAACTTTAAAAAACCTTCAATTCCTAAAATTCCCAGCCCAGCCACCAATTCTGGGAGGTCTTAAAAGTTGCCAAGGCTGGACACCCTGGTAGCCTTCTGTTCTAGAAATTTCTTCCTTCCTCATGGTCACCAACTCAAACAGGAAGGTAAGCACTCTCCCTTGTATGACAAAGGCCAAATTGTTTGCTTCCGTGTTCTTGAATAACAACAAACACACCCTGGATGTAATGATAGATACTTCTAGTAGGGTTTTCAAAGGCTTCTTGGCTCAAAAGAGGTACAAATGCTAGAGCAGGAAGCTCTGTGTGCCAGTTTTATTCCATTGGGTGACCCAACTCTGCAAAATCCTTTTGTCGTGCAAACATATATAAACTCTCTCTTGATTGATCCATGGCTGACATTTATGGAAGTGACTCACTTCCTAGCTGTCTTCTTCTGCCTTTTCTGTTTCCCTGTTCCTGTTTAGGATAATCAGGGAAAAGGAGTCTAAGGAAATAGCATTGGATTAAAAAAAAAAAAAAGGAGGTCAAATAGTCCAGGGAAGTGATACTCAGTACTTCCTCAAGTGATACTCCTTATTACGTCCAACCTTTTCATAACAGAAACCTAAAAAACTGACTGCCAAAAATGACCCAATGGTTCATCAAGTCTGCCTTTGAATTTATTTGTTTTGTGGTTTTTAATGTTTTAAAATTATTTATTATATTTGATTATTAATTTTATTTTTGTCAGCGGATGGATGGATGTGTGTTATCCCAAGCACGTTTAAGGTCAATTACGGACGACTGAACTGCAATCTCCTCTGGAAATTGGTCCAAGCTTCCACTCGTCTTTCTGCGAAATAATTGTTTCGAACGTGACTTTTGAACTTCTCTCCTGCCACTTTGAGTTATGCCCTTCCCCTGCTTCTTGATTTTTTTACTTAATAGGAAAAACTAAAAAATTCTGGGATTTGTCTGGAAAAAAAAATTCCATGACAACTTCCTTAATTGGGCTGTTATATCAATGCAGCCATGGAAAATACAATAACCTGGATCAGCTGATGGGCCAGTCACTGCAGGATGAGCAGACAAACGCAATGAAGAAATGGCATTTTTTTAAAAAATTCTGCACTAACCCTTGAGCCTACAGCTTATCCTGTCCTCTACATAAGTATATCCAGAAGGTAATTTTGTTTGCAATAGGCTCTGGAAGGAAAACACATCTAATAATAACAACCCTTGAACAATGGAAACAAACAATTTAGCCTGGCACCCCTAACGTGCCCTCACAGAAGAGCAAGAGAAGGATGGACTTTTAGTTGAGTTGCATGCAGACACAATGTGTTGAACAAAGTTTTTTTTAAAAAAAATAATAATAATGAGAGGTTATAAAAGGAAAATTTTAAGTGATGAGATTTCAGAGGTTCTGAATGGGGGGGTGGGGAGAGGAAAGGTACGTGTTTCTAATTTGTTTTTTTGTCTTGTCCTGTGCAGAATTCGTTAACTAATCAGAACAACGGCTGTGTTTTCGTTGCTGTCATTTAAATGTTTTACCTTCTGTTCACCAGCGTGGACGACATCATCAGCACCATGCAAGCCACATGACAAAGTCACATGATACGCACGCACATGATTTGGTTGAAAGGAAAGTGAGGAAGTCACATGAAAAATACAAAAAAAAAAAATTAAAAAAACGGATGTAAACAATGGGCAAAAAAGAATCAACAACATTTACAGATTAAAGTCTAAACAAAATCAAATTAGCCATTCTATTGAAACACCAGAGCAGACAGTAAAAACAAAACAGAACAAAACAAAAATCCCATCGATCTTAAAAAAACAAAACAACCCACAAGATTATTATTGAACAAGCGCAAGCACTGAGATCCTTGCAGGGAGGGCTTGGGTTGGGTTGGTTAGGCAGAGCGATGGGGCTGCAGACTAATTAATACCATGTCAGATAAGAGTCACAAAATATCACTAAGAGGAGAGAGAAGCTTCCTCTTCACAAGGAACTCCTGGCAACAGCATAACACAGGAAAGGAGGGGAGGGGAGGGGAGGAAAGGGAGAAGGAAAGGAAAAGAAAGGAAAGGAGGAGGGAGGAAAGGAAAATAAATGGAGAAGGAAAGGAAAGGAAAGGAAAGGAAAGGAAAGGAAAGGAAAGGAAAGGAAAGGAAAGGAAAGGAAAGGAAAGGAAAGGAAAAGGAAAGGAAAGGAAGGAAAGGAAAGGAAAGGAAAGGAGGAGGGAGGAAAGGAAAATAAATGGAGAAGGAAAGGAAAAGAAAGGAGGAGGGAGAAAGGAAAGGAAATGGAAATGGAAATGGAAATGGAAATGGAAATGGAAATGGAAAGGAAAGGAAAGGAAAGGAAAGGAAAGGAAAGGAAAGGAAAGAAAGGAAAGGAAAGGAAAGAAAGGAAAGGAGATTTAATATAGCAACAAGTCATTCATCCAAAAGGACAATGCAAAGAAATCAGTCAGCTTCTAAAATTTAGACAATGGAGCGGGGTTGCCTTCCTTTGGGCTTCTCCTCTTCTCTGTAGGAATAGAAAAACAAAGGAAAACCCACAAAATCTTCCTTCCCACCCCCCAAATCTTCCCACTCTGCTAGCTGCACAGGCAGAAGATGAACGGAGAGGGGCGGGTCTAGATATGGGCTCCAGGCTTCTGGCATTGGTGCACCAACCGGAACCGTCCCATTGGGATGGCTCAAGTAAGTCTTCAGCGCTGTGCAAGATTTTCAAGGGCTCAATCAATAATTTCCGCTGTAGGTGGAAATTCCCAAGCCGTGTGGCTCACACCGTGTCCAAAGGTCACTCTGCTAGTTTAGACAGCAGTGAAGGTAGACGCCACAAGGGCCTCCTTGTCACATCATTTAAAAATCGTTCTGGTACGGCATCATCAAGCCACCTTTCTCCCACATTGACCTAACTTGCACACTGCGGTTGTTGGTGGAGGACTTTTCCCCAACATAATACAAACGATTTAAAGGCAAGTACTTGGAAACGATATCCAGGACTTTAACATGGAAAGTCTTTTTAGTCCTTTACCCTGGGGCTCTTTGGATAGTTGCACTACAGATTTCCTAAACCTTTCTTTATCTAACTATAGTCTGTTCTGACCCGGCTATTCAAACACGACAAACCCTCTGTAGTGAGCTAACTGTAGTTGTCTGTCACATCTATTCATCCCCGCTCCCTGCCTTTTATCCCCCGAGCTAGGGTGGGGATTCGCTAGCAGCAGTGGCTCTTCGCCCTGAGGACCAGCCCCATAGATTCCACTGCTCTCCTCTCCTCTGCCTTCTGAGCACCTGCGCATCAGGCACTGGACCCAGCTGTTCCTCCTCTTCCTCATCAGTGTTCTCCAGACCTGGAGGCTGTTGACTCTCCATCTGAGAGTTGATGGATGGCCCAGGATCCACCTCTCTCTCTCTCTCTCTCTCTCTCTCTCTCTCTCTCTCTCTCTCTGCCAGCTACATTCCCTCTTCCTCTCGGAGCTCCCTGGTTGCCTTGATGCGGACCCTGATTCCCACGCCTTCTCCTCCTTTTCTCATTTGGCTGCCTGAGGGTCCGGTGGTTGACAGGCCATAACATAGTCAGAATAATGGAGAGAGAACAAGAGAGGAACTCATTCCTCCCTTCACAACACAAGTAGAATTAAATCTTCCCGGTCCATTGCTGGCACTATAGGAAACCATGGAGCTCACCGATGATGCCTCTGTACCCTTGTTTCCTGGGTCTGCAAATTCTGAGAGTTTCAGATTTACTGCCAAGCCTGTCTGGAAGAGGTCAGAAAATCCCCGAAAGACTCAATTACAAAATTGTGGGTGTCTGCCCTCTTCAGAAGGGAAAAGGGGAAAACTCCAGGGTCACCGTGTGAGCTGGAAGGGAGAACTTGCGTTTGGAGTCTCCTCACTTAGCACAATCCTAGGATAATTTGCCAGCAATTTAACACCTTTTATTTATTTATTTATTTTTAAATGAGGAAGAAGGATTGCCCTGCTCGGGACAAAGCATGGGTGAGTGGCCCGGCAAGGAAGGCGAACTGGTCTCTTGCTATGAGCAAAGGTCAGCCAGGATGGCAAATCTTATAGATTCACGAACAAGTGAAGATCCCTTTGCAACACAGACCCTCAAAGTCCACGGACAGTCAAAGCAGCCCAGATCAACCCTGTTGTCTTAAAGTAGAATTGGAGGCGCCAGGAGACCGAAGGGCCCTTACCAAACAACTCCAGGTCCAAGAGTAATAAAGTAAGACAGTTGGACACTCAAGAGTTGACACCCAAGTCTTGAGCATTCCCACTGTTCCTCCGCAGCCTGTGAACTAGCCAGCCTCTTCTCCATTAATACCTGCTCATCGTCATGAAAGGCTTTTGTACCATTCAAATTCACAGCTTGCGGGCACCGAAATAAATGGTGATGTAGGAGGAAGAAGAGGAGGCCATTTTTAATGAAACTCCTGTCACTCAAAGCCATGCCTTTCAGAAGCTCCGTGGAAAGGAAAGGGGAAAAAAAAAATCTAAAACCCCAAATCCATTCGTAACCTTCTCTGTCAAAAGGCCCTGTCTTTTCAGAGAGGCTTGGTGTTCTCTGCCTACGTTAACCTTCGCTCTTTTCTTCTCTCTAGGAATAATCTCTCCTGCATGTGTGTGTGTGTAAGAGAGAGAAGAAAGAAGAAAGAAAGAAAGAAAGAAAGAAAGAAGAAAGAAAGGAAGGAAGGAAGGAAGGAAGGAAGGAAGGAAGGAA